>VWPW01020731.1:244634-354608 GCA_013389825.1 Crypturellus undulatus
GCGGCACAGGGCGGCGGGCCCGAGCGCTCCGGCGGCGCCAGGATGTAGCGCGGGCCGGCGGGGAGCTGCCGCGGGGCGCGGGCTCGCCATGAAGAAGCACTCGGCCAGGGTGGCCCCCCTGAGCGCCTGCAACAGCCCCGTGCTCACCCTCACCAAAGTGGAAGGTAACGGCGCGGGGACGGCGGCAGCATGGGCCCCGCGCGGTGCCCGCTCGGCAGGTGCGAGCGGGAGGGCGGCCAGCACTGCGGCGGCCACGGCTGGTAGCAGGCACGGGGGCGCCCCATCCCCTTGGGCGGCCGGGGCTGTTGGGAGGGTTGGGTGCTCCCCATCCCCTCGGGCAGTCGAGAGTATTAGCAGGGACCGGGACTCCCCATCCCCTCCGGCAGCCGGGGCTGTTGGCAGGGATGGTGCATGCTGTCCCCTCGGGGACTTTTGAACACTGCAGCCCTAGTAAGGGGGAGGATGCCCTCGGCAGGGGAGCGGAGAGCTCCCGAGCAGGGAGCTGGGGCCGGGCGAGGTGCTGCAGTCGCAGAGCAGAGACCCGTAGGCCATGTGCGAGGGTAGAGGAGCAGAGCGAGGGCTCAGCAGGTGAGATGGGCACAGGGAGACGGCGTAGGAGGAGAAGGGGGATGAGAGTAGGGAGGAGGAGAAGTCCCTCTGTGGAGTGAAGATGGAGCTTGCTTGCTGGAGGAAGGGAGAAGGGAAGCTGCTGCCTGGGGGGATCTGCTGGGGCTTTTGGTAGGGTTGGGAGAGGCCTGGAAGGGGAGAGAAAAAGGCTGGCTGTGAGGAAGAAGAAAGCCAAGGTGAAGGAGGGGAGGTCTGAATCCAAAAGGTGATGAGAGTACAGTAAAGTTAAATGTAAATGTGAGACTCTGTGGACAGCTCATGAAAAAGAAAAAAAAAAAAGGTAATATTACAATTGAGGAAAAGGAAAGGGTAATAAAAACACTGGTAATAGCTCTGTGGACGAGAAAGGGAGAAAATGCAGAAATGCCCAAAGGGAGTGGGGAGTGAAAGGAGCTAAAATCAGTAAGTCAAAAGGAAGGATTGGGAATTTCAGGTTGTTATTTTTGTTTATGGAGAATACAGCTGTTGCATTCTCCCAGTAGAAAAAACTCCTGCTGTAGAGCTAGGAAAAGGGATCTCAGCCTCCTGACCGAAAGAAGAAAAAGCCTGAAAGCCTGATTTTCTTTACACTGTAATAAGAATAAGTAAAAGCCTTTGGACTTAGCCCTGTGCTGGGCAGTCTTTGTCTCATGGTTTGCGCTGGAGGCTCCACTGGGCAGGGAGCATTTCTTCTGTTCTCTCACTGCACTGCACATGTCGTATGAATCATAAATAATAACAACCCAGTAGGTTCCAGCTTTGAAATGCGGGTCATATCACTCTTTTTCTACCAGTTCAAAAACAGTTTATTATCTACTTTATTCAGAAACAGAAGCAGTGATATCTTTCCCTGTGCTGTAAAATTGAACTCTTCCAAGCATTTCCATGTCTGTTCTGCATGCCAGCTCTTAGCTACCTTATTCCTGCCCGACAGGGACTTTGTTGAGCTAGCTGGACCTTTCCTCCTTTAGTTCAGATTCTTGCCTTTCTGTTATCATCAGTGGCAACATCTAGATTACCTTGATTGTGTATGTTTGAGCCCAGAGGTTGTACAGAGGCAAGCAAGACTTGCCTTTGCCTTTTGTTTCTCTTTAGTGAAGCAGACGGGCTCTGTTTGAGAGTTTCTCATTGCAAATCAATTGACATTTCCTTTGAGACTAATATTGACTAATTTTGACAGCTGGTGTTTAGAGCCACAAGAAAAAGCCAGGATGGAGTTATAGACAAAAACAGGCAGGCAGCGGCCGTGCTGTGGACGGCTCTCTGCCCGTGGTCTGGCCGCCTCCGGCACCTCTGGCAGAGATCAGCCTTACCCAGCCAGCCAGCCCCCTGCCAGCCCAGCTCCCTTGCAGAGGGACTATGGCCAGTGCTGCAGGAGAAAAAACTTCATTCTGCTCCAGAAGTATCGTTCCTGCTCTCCCCTGTGTCCTGCTACTCTCCCCTATCAGCCACCATCAAAACCATTCAAGGATCTGTGGCAGAACACTGGGAATTTGTTTCACTGCTGGATAGTTAGGCAAGAGGAACCTGTCATTGATATGCGCTACTCTAAAGCCTTCCAGTGTTGTCACTGTTTTCCGCCCTGTGCAGTAGCTTCCTTGCTTTAAAAGGGAGATAAGGACTTTGTGCGCCTTCGGAAGCGTGACTGCCATTTCAAATTATTCCAGAGATTGAATCATCAGTATGCACTGAGCTTGCTGCACCAGCACTTTTAAAGGCAACTGTAGCTACACGTATCACTCAGGCAGGCAATAACCATAGGGTGTGATACTTTTTTTGGATGTACATTTTGAGAAATGTGCACTCGGTGGCTGGTGGTTTATGTGTGTTCATGTCCATTTCTCTCAGACCAGTCAACAGACTGGTTTCACGCTGCCTGCATATGACAGCCCCGTGAGCTTTGAGGACTGTGTACCTCTCCAAGGAAGATGAATGCTTCCATCTCTGCTCAGTGTCTTGGGATCTGTCAGAGATGAGTGACATTGGCTTTCTCCAGAATATTCAGGGCTGTTACCTTGCCAGAGCAAAGCCAGTCGCGGTGCCTCCCCACGCAGGTCCCCTCACTTGCTGGTCCCCTGCACAGTAACGCAGTATCGCAGCCTCCCCGTCGAGCACATTTCCAGTTCCATACGCTGGTGGATGCCAGCCTTGATTTGAACTCTCACTCCTTCCAGGTAATCACCCGGCTGCATCAGATTTTCAACATTATGGCTGATATCTGATCAGCGTTAACTAAAATTGAACTTCCCTTCATGCCAGGGAAGTTTGGGGAATTTACCCTGGTGTGGGGGCAATCAAAATCAGACCTTCCCTCAGAAGGTCTTTTATTTGAAAACCATCCAGCCATGCAGCTCCCTGTCAGGTGTCACTCTGGCTTGAGTCCAGTCTCCTTGTGAGGAAATGACTTGGTCGAATATAGCTTAACCTTGGTCCTTCTAAGGCCATGTCAGATGTGTGGGTATGTGACAACATACCCACAAGGTGGGACAGGTGTGACCACCTCCCACAGGAGGGAGGGGGTAAGAACAAAAGGACATTATAGAAAAGCCATTGTGTGGCAGAATGCACATATATGGTACTGATGTCAGTACCATATCAGCTCCACACAAGCTTTGGATTTGACCCTTTTTTACAGTCTGTCAGGGACAGCAGATCTGTACAATAATTTTAGCCATCCACAACAAATGAAACTAAACTAACAAATGTGCAAACACACTATTATAATTACACTTCATTTAGTTCTTTCTAATTCTGTTTATTGTAATCATTCAAATCTTGTTATTCTTCACTGAACAATGAAACACTTTTGCTGAGGGGTTAGTGGAAGCAAAGAAAATGTGTCTGGTAATGTTCAGAAGCTGCTTATAATGTAAATGATACCTCTCTTCTATCATTAAGTACAAATGTCTAAGCTTTGATGCTGTGGAGCCAGGTTCTGCCACATGCTCAGCTGGAGTAATTTGGTTTGCAGCACTGGAGTTACAGAGAGTTTGTGCAGGTATAACTGCGAAACTAATTTGGCCATTAATGTATTGCATTCATCGTGCATTCATCAACACCGTAATCACTTTAGTAATAAAACTTTCACTTTTTCAGTAAGTACAAACAGAAGACTTCAAACACAGTAAAAGTATTCATGACTGGCAATGTGCCTCCCTAAGACATGTGATTTTTATTATCCTTGTTTTGCTGATGGAACAGCTGAGAAACTGCAAAATGATGCAATTTCTCTAAAAACAAACAGCACATCTTTTCACAGAACAGAGGAAAAGACCTAAGGATAGAAATAGAACCTGAACTATTGACCACAAGTGGGCACTCTTTCATGAAGGGATGCAATACGGGTAGCAATAAGGCTCTCTTTTATTGAAGTCAACCACTTCATGCATATTCCTGATAAAAATTCCTTTTTAGGAAATTAGCTCAATGCAGCACAAATATATCTCTGAGTAAACTGCTATATAAAAATTAGCAGTGATCTGCTGATGATGATCATATAATGGTTTTGGTAACAGAATCTTACTTTTAGTTTCGCTGAGCAGTAGGAGAGACCCCATGAAACTTTGGCCCTGGAGTTAATATTTATAGAAGCAAGAGTTGTGCATGCCTTTTTTGACTTTTTTTGATTTTTTTTTAATGTGAGAACATTAAAGTATAGAAATATATATAGCACTTGCTGTTAAATGCTTGTGTGCTCCTGTATTCTAAAAACAGAGCAAGCTGGAGTGCAGGAGAGGCTGGCTGGTGGCTCAGAGCAACACCACAGTTCCTGGGTGCAGTGTCCTTCCCAGTTTTAAGTGGCCTTCAAGGGGAGTGAAGGTGTAGGTTTGCAGGGAACAGATTGTTTGCAAAATGTTTGCTTTTGTTCAGGCAGTCTTTGTGCACAGCAGACAGCAAAGCTGATTCTTCCTTGTAGACGTTCAAGATCAGGGCAGAGACAGTCAAACCCACCCTGTACTAGCTCCGTAGATGGGGTAACAGCTTTCAGTCACTCCTGACGGGAGCTGGGCTAAAGCAACTGATCTCGGGTGAAAATGAGTGTTTGAGAGAGCTGGGGCTCTATGTACAGGAATGAACAAGATGGTGAATTTCTAGTGTATCTGCTTCTGCTTGGCACTGGCCAGCATGTACTCTGTTGTCACAGAGTAAACTAAATGTAGTTTATGACCTTCAGAGAAATGGGTACCCTTCTTCACATTTACTGTGGGGGCACATAGGCCATGATTATATGCCAGATTTATTCTGTAGCAACTTTCTTTTGAGCCCAGTTTTCCAGTTTCTTGCTGTTAATGAACAGTATAGTTGAGCAGATGTCCAAGATCTTGTTCCAAAGAAGTGATGGGTTTCTTGTTGCATAACACCTGGCACACTTCCCATATGGCACAGTGCTTTCTGAGACTTTAAACAGGCTCAAAATGAGCTGCTTTTAGCTGTGCTGCTCTTATTCACTGGGGCGTTCAGCCAGCTCATCTCTAATCATATCCTGCTGGCTACTTGATGTATCATCTCACTGGGCGAACTCAGTGGCTATAGGTTTAGAAATGACCCATTCCTTCTGCACTATATGTACCCTCCCAAAATGATACCAAAATATTTTTTTTCTGTTACCATTTTGATGTTACTGCTAGATAATGCCAAAGTAGGACTTTTAGTGTAGCATGAAGCAAAAGGATAAGTTATTAAAGATTCATGCAAAGTTCCTTATTTTCAGTGGCTAAAATGAGCCAATATGTACATACAGTAGACTAAGATATTTTCATTTTCAGTGTCAGAACATAAGAATAAGAGCAACCACTAGATCATCTCAGACCTTCTGTAGATGCATGTCTCAACATTTCACCCACATACACCTAAATGAAGCAAGATGCATTTTATAGTCTTCTTGAATCAATTTAGGCATATACCCACAAAAAAGCAAATTACTAGGCATATATATAATTATAGATTTTGCCCATAAGAAGTCAGAACAATAATTAGTAAAAAAAGAAAAGTAATCAGAATGCACCATTCATTTTTATTTTATAAATGAAATTTTATCCATTTTGTAAAAGACATTTCTGTGACTCTTTCCTAATGGCTGGCAATGGCAGGCAGAGGGATTTATATCATAAAAGCTATTTAGAGTAAGAGTTGGAATTCAGAAAAGACTGTGGAAGCTCCTCAGAAAAGCCTACAATAGCTCAACAACCATTTCCCAGTTAGAAGGCACATATATTATATTACTGGAATTATGGCTGTTGTGTTCTATTATACTCAGTGCAGCAAGTTATGTACTAGCTGTTTTCCTCAACTTGGCTGAAGTACCATTCCCAACCTTTAGTCCAAAGCCTGGTTAATCTTTTTTAATTATAGACTGTGAAATGTCATTTCAGACCTGGATAGCATCCTGAGGAAGACAGAATTTGGCTAATAGTGGAGTCATTTATTTGTAATGTTCACTGAATTTTGCTGACAGTAACTGCAGCATAAGATCAAAGACCACAGGAATCCAGGCATTTTTAGCACTGCAGTGTGTGATAGCTGTCTTCTAGCAGAGATAGCCATCAAATGTGTTGGCAGCGTGTACTGGAGAAGTACACCAGTTAGTATTGGTGCCTCCAGTATTAATTGTTCAGTCCCAGGAAGCAGCCATGAAGCTGCAATCTGCTCCACCTTATCACTGTGCAGGAAAAGCACCTCCTGCAGGGTCCCGCTTGAGGCATTAACTTCTCCATGGAATCCAGCACTCTTCGGTGAGACAAATTACATGGTAACTCTTTATGGAGTAACAGAAATATGTTTTACTTATTATCACTGTTCCTGTCCAAATAACGTATTTGTCCATTAAAAAAAAAACCTGTGAGACCCATAAGCATTGTAATTAAACCATGCAGAAATCAGAAGTGAAGGGAATATGATCTTGAAATACCATTTCCATGGTCACCTCAGATTCCCTAGAGCAGCTCACAGCAAGGATAGCATTGTATTTATGGCTGAAAAAAGTTAGAGCCCAGCTTCTACAGCTGATTGAAACCAATGAGGAACAGCAGGTTGCAAAAGCCTTTCTCACTGAAAAGAGAAAGAGGCAATAATTAGCGTGAGCACAGGAACTAGAATCCTCACATGTAAATTGTTGGGAGTTATATCAAGTGCCCTGCCACCAAAATGGTGTAGCCAAGCCCAGCCTGGTTGTAAAAGGACCCCCAGCTGCTGCAGAGCTTGAGGAGCTATTCCTCTCCCCTCTTTTGGTCAATCTTTGATGAGCAAATCACGTGAAGGCCTTGCTAGATATATGCACATTACTCTGACCACTGTGAGCCCATTCAAGTCCATGTCAAGTTGGCAGTAATGTCTGTTTTTTAGTTGATAGAAACTGATAGTCCAAATGTCTTGTTCTGAACTTAGGACTTAAAAACAATTATGTGTAGGTTCAATAGCAGGTTAACCCTGTGTCTTAAAATCCTCAACTGTAATTAAAATTTGGTATGCAAGAAACCAGTAGACTGCAACAAATGTTCCATCTGAAACTAGGTACTTAAGCATCAAGCAGTTGGGAATTTTAGAAAGCTCTAAAAGAAAAAAATAACATTGTCCTGGTTTTGATAAAATGCAGCCAGCATAGGCTGCACAATTAGCATGAATTCACTTAGCAGTAAGTGTAAATGGCTGTGTGTATGCACTGATGTACGTAAATGGTATTTGTGTCAGTATAAATAGCTGAGTCCCTTGGAGATTAAGCTATTGCTCAAGGAAGACATTTTCTTGCCCCTGTGGCACTCAGGCTGTTGGCTAATTAATGTTTCTTGTAGTCCGGTGTCTTTTTTTAAAGTAGGACAGACAGTCATCACTCAAACATTTGTTCAGGGTCAGATGTGGCACAGACTCCAACTCACAGTAGTCCATGAAATCCAGTTTTGATCCTTGTTCATTTTTGTTCTGGTGTAAGTGCCGCTTCCATAGAGATACTGATCTCCTCAAAGGCGGTGGCAAAACTCCCACTGACTAACCGGGTACTGTGCTGCAAGCTTTAATCCATTTTTATTCAAGGAGAGAATGCAGACTAATGAACAAAGATGAAATACCTCATTTTTCAAACTATCCAAAATATGTATCTCACAGTTAGGATTATTCTTCACAGGTCTTCCTGATACAAACTTCCAGTACCACAATGTTGATGTTATAGTAAGCTCCCAGTATTTTCCATTTTCACTGTGGACTCCAGTCATGCATACCGATTTAAAATACAGAGGAAAGCATTTAAGGGGAAAAAATCTAAGTGGAATATCGTGTTTTAATGAAACCCAGCTGAGGGTAGCACTTTTAACAGAATTTCTAAGCAGTTGCCTCTGAGGATAAGTTAAACTATTTCTTTTTTTTTTTTTTTTTTTTTGATTACTGTCCAATTTGCTGCAGCGTGGAAGTGATATTTTTTTAGCTGTTGCTATGTCACAAACAGGAATCAGAATATATACATTTTCTGAGAATATTTGATGGAAGAAGGAAGGAGTATGTATTTCAGGGAATAGAATTGGTGTATATCCAACTATATCTGCAGACTAATTCTAATTCTTTCATTAAGCTTTATTAAAACAAAAATTAGTGTATGATAACCATTAATTAATATGTGATAACCATTGGTGAGCACTGGAACAGGTTGCCCGGAAAGGTTGTGGAGTCTCCATCTTCAGAGGGGTTCAAAAGACACCTGGGCAGCTGCTCCAGGTGAGGGTGCTTGAGGAGGATAGCCGGACCATAGTTTCTAAAAGGCCCTTCCAACCTGAGATGCTACATGTCTGTGTGTATCACTCATAGCAAATGGTAAAACTGTGAGTAGCACTTCAGGGTTCAGCAGTTACAAGAAACTCATGTCTATTTAGCGTGTTAAGCTATGCAGAAGTTAGATGCTCAGGTAATATCAGTGGTGGGTTTCCACAGACAAAAAGTCGGAAGAGGCATCTTGATTGTCCAGGAGCCAATAGATTTTTTTTTTTTTTTACTCTGTTGAAATTAAGGTGAAGTGATCAAGTCAAATTTGAATATCCTGCCATTTTGTTGAATTTTATATACCGATTTGCAATAACAAAGTCTTAACTCGGACTGCGTCGCTCTCTTTGAGTCTTTGTGCTTACAAAGATCCCCATTTACAGATCCCTACATCTCTCTTGAAATGTGTTCTGTAGCTTCAAGAAATTTCAGATCTTTTGACCAAGTAGGTTAGTTTCTTGGTTCTGTTCTTTAAAATAACCTGTACTTTAGGTTTAAAATTATCTCATTTCTTTTGTTACATTTATTTATATTTTGTACCCACCTAATGATCATTTGCATTTGTTTCACATTATGTGGTTCATGCATTTGCTAGGTCATACCTCTATTGATTCATTCTTTATTTAGTCATCCTATTTCATGATCAAATTATAAAGTAAAATTATTTTTGTCTGTTGCTCTAAGGGCAAGGTATTTAAAAAATCTGCTTTAATCTTTTATGGTTTCCCAAATTGTGTCTAAAAATCAACATATGTGCAATGCCATTTTGACTTAATATTCTCCTTTAGAAAGTGATTTAATAATAGTTGCGGAGAGGACTTATCATTATTACATTATAGTACACTAGCCAGTATTCACTGAAAAATAGCATAGTAGTCTGTTAGACCTTTAGTATGAACCCTGGAAAGAAAGTTGGGATAACCTGCATGGACAAGCCATGGTCATTGCATTGCTGTGCACTGCAGTCCCATGAGCATCTCATGGAGCTCTCAGCTTATGGTTAGGCACCTAAGCACAACTTCACAAAAATACACAAGCAGTCGCCATGCAGGGTCCGACAAAAGGCCCATCCAGCTGTCTCCTTATCCTGGTTCCAGCTCGGCAGTGGGGTTGACTGGTGAGGTATTGTGGTGAGACACATCCCTTGCACTGTGGCTGAACTGATCCCTGCAAATTCCCCAGATGCTGGAAAGGGCTACTATTTTACTCTGTTTTCTTTGTTGTTCCTCATAATTCCTAGCAGTTAACTGACCTTTATGGAAGAGTCTGGGAGGACCTCATGTTCCCTAGCGGAAATGGCCAGAGGCCATCATGAAGTGTTCAGCGTGAGGATCACTTCTTCCGACCTCTTTAGATGTACGTGCCACGTTTTATGCTCCAGTCACTTAGCCTGTTGTCCTCACAGCTGGCCCTTACTCCTGCTGCCCTGGATAACTTCACTTCAACAGCACATGTGGGCACCTCACTGCCTCCTCCTTGCTCCGGGTTCCTTACGAGTGCAGCGACTGGTGCAGATGCCCCAGCAGAGATCTGCAGAACCTCGTCTTCCTCCTTGTCTTGCTTTATTTACTCCTAACCTCTTTCCTGATTTGTACTAGGCCATTTCTCCATTCCAGCGCCTTCCCTGGCTGCTTTATTCTGCACTGTCCTAGTGTATAATTTAAATACAGAATGGAAATATTTCTTGGAGATATCAAGAGAATATTAAGAATACTAAGATGACAGATACAAAGAAATGTCTCTGTCCTGACAGAGGTTAGGTGTAAGGGAGGTGCAAAACTCTGTAGGACTAGCAGCACTTACGCATGCCCAGAAGCAGGTATTCTGGCATCTGAGGAGCTCTAATGGGATTGTAAGGAGGAAACAGCTGGTGCAAGCAGTCTTGGCAAAGCTGTAGCTAATTTGGAGACGACAGAAATGTCCCTCGATGCAGAAGGTAGGCTCTGCGTGTTCTCATTACTCTTCTGTGCAGCAGAGGTCGGAAGGGTTGGTACAGGGAGATTGCTGCCTTCTGAAATGAAGTATTACTGTTCCTTAAGATGAGCTATGAGGACAGTCAGCAAAAGATAAGGCCATCATTGACATAAGAAATCTGCCCTGGCTACTTAGTGATCTGCTATATGACTCCCTAAGACTTCACTCTTTAACCTGATGAACTGCGAAGGAAATAACTGGATAATATATCAGAGTCACTACTAGCATTGCACATTTAGGCAACTACAGTGGCAGTTAGAGATGAAATCCACTATGGATTTGGCACTTGATCTTCTCTTCGCAGGATGATATCTTAGCTCTTTTTAACAGCTAGGCTCTAAAATCCCAGGCAGCTAAGTAGTGCAGAGGTAGCGTGGTGGAGGGGGTGGCTTAATAACGCTCTGAAGAGTTTGTGAGCTTCCTTCTGAGACAGCAGTATTCTGTATCCAGAAAGCTGCCACCAGAAATCAGCATATGTATTTTGAGTTATAGTCATAAATGCTATGTAGTTACTTTGGAACTAATTGTCTCCCACATTTTTCTTCATGTTGTAATTACTGGAGAGGAAGGTGCATAGCAGCCAAGGCTGTGAGGAAATATCTTGTTCTGTGCTGACCCCGTGCATATTCCCAGTTCCTAGAGCTCTAACCATTGTAACAGTTTGTTAGTGTAGTAGCTGTGCCTCAGCTCATTCTCTCCTGTTTATTATGAGCATATATTATTTCTTGCCAGCTTTACAAACTTGTTCTGTGCAATATCCAAACAGGTACAAAACATTTGAAAGGCTGGCAAAATGCAAATGCTTTGAAGATGGCTCATTTGTCATAGTCAGTGAGGCCTGTGAGGATTCTTCCATTTTGTCAAAATTGTTTTCAGAAGCCTTAACTTAAAAAGCCACATTAGAATGTGCACATTTGTAGTCTGGGGAGGTCGGTGGAATTGTACATTATCATTAGGCACGTGTTTTGGTCCCTAATACACTGGACCTTAGTCTGTGAGGGTCACTTTCTCACTCTGAAGGATTGGCAGGGGCATTTTGCACATTTGTAATACTTCTTTCAGTCATTTGCTTACTTGCTGGCAACAGCACAAGCAGTTCACCGATGACAGCTCCACAGCTCTGTTTATGTTGAAGGGCTCCCGTCTGAGCCTAGCCTTGTTATCTCCAGTGTCTGCGGTGACTTCAGCCCAGGTTCTTGACAGCAGTGGCAGGACTCATCTCACCCAGCTTCAGACACCTACGGCAGGAACACCTACTTCTGAGCTCGTCAGCCAAGACTATTTGGAGCTGGTGAGAGAAACAAGCACTTGGAGAGGGTGATTCATCTGGTTTGTCTTAATCATCTTCTTCAGGAGGAGATAAATCATGCTGTGGAAATGCCTTTTTTTTCTGTCTACTAACTATGCAGAAAGTGTAAATGAGTGTCTGAGATGTACAGGTCTGTGCAGCAGATGTCTCAAGCTGCTGAGATGAATGCTGTCCTTGGTTTCCATCAGCATCGCATGTCTAGCCTGAACAGCGAGGTGTAGTGTAGCCCTGTGGAGAAGCTTCAATGGGCTGGCCGTGCACAGGGAATTTAAGCCATAGTGTGTTTCTGAAGTGGTCTAGACAGGCTTTCTAAAGGTGATACCACTGCTGGGATGGATCTCCTCTAGCCCAGTGCAAGCATCAGTGGTTAGCAAGCGAGGGCACTTCATCTGAGGCACATGCCTTAGGAGAGACGGGTTTCCTGGGACTCAGCAGAGAGCCTGGAGGGTTGAGCTCAGGCGCAGGTGTCTGGTGCAAGTGTCTGAACCCAGCTGAGAGGAGTTTCCCTCCTAACGGTCCCCAGCAGAAGAACCAAAAAGGGTGGCAGTTTTCTTGGGGCTGCTTCTCTGCAGTTTGCGGTGTGCAAAGGGTCTGGTGTTATGGTGGCAAGGCTCGTTGGAAAAGCTTGCGGAGAAGTTGCAAATCCAATAATCACTGCAGGATTTGTGTGGTGGACAGCAAACACCGCACTGGCGGCTGTGTATTACTCGGCGAAGTTAAGGGAAATAAAAGTACCGCTGTTCTGTAAGGTGAACTCTGACCAGCCTGTGCAATGAATTGGGCAGTAAGCATTAGCTACATGCAGAGATGTAAAGAAAATGTAATAAGGTGATTTTGAGCAAACTAAGGCTTCACAGACAGCTCTGTCTTATTTCTAGCCACTCTGAACTTTCAGCAGATGGGTCGTAACCTTTTCAATATATGCCTAATACGATGTCAGGTTAACTTTGGATAATCCATTGGCTTGCTGGTGCATCTCCGCTTGTGTGGGAAGCTGCTCACAGTTTTCTCTTGAAAACTGAAATAAATGAAGAGATTAGCAAAGTCCCCTCCTCTTTTAAAGCCACTCAGGAAAACGCTAAGAAAACTCTAGATCCTTGTGCCTTTGCTGCTGTGCTCTTTTATGCCTCTTTTTTGATCCAGAGCTACCAAAGGGAGACCACAGTTTTGGAAACCATTCCGAGTACTCAGTATGATTGGGTTGCTTTTTATGTTATAAAATTAGTGGGCAAATTTACAGAGCTGTTTTAGCTTAGTTCATGCATTTCTCATCTGTAAATAAATAAATGGTTATCTCCCCAGCATAAACCTTTTATTTATTAACATATTAACTTGTACAAATACAAAATTAGGTTAACATGAAATAAGAGGTATTAAAATACTGCCCATTCAAACTACTAATTCCCATAAGTAAAAGGAAGAATTTTTTTGTGTACAGATCTCTTTCCCGTGCACCATGATAGGGAATAATATGTATGTGAAACTGGGATTTCCAGGCAACATCCTTGGCCCAGTTAAGGTAGGGTGAAGCTGAAGGCAGGCTGCTGAGTCGCAGTTGTGCCTTGAAAGGGAAGTTAGAGATGATGTTCTTCAGAGCACCCATAGATTGCTGCAGCTGTTGCCCATTGGTTACAGCCTCTCAAGAGCGGTTCTGGCACATGTGACGATCCAGGTTCAGCGTTAATCATGCTACTTACTTTGCAGGGATCACACTTAGCTGCAAGATTAAATATGTACATTAAGTACATTGTCCCCTCTCTCCTCTTAAAGAAACACCACGTTGCATAAGCTGCCCAATTCCATATTTTACAAGACAATAATTGCAAATGCTGCTGCAGTCCTCTCTGCTACTTTATTAATCTCAATGACATATTTTGCATTCATTTGCACATCCCAGCAGCAGCAGATTGAGTGGCCCATTGCATCCTTCCATGTACATCAAAACAACATGTAATTTCACTTTCCATTTTGCCCAGTGGCTCCTAAATCTAGAGGTGATAATTATTATTTACGCTGTAATTGTGCCTCAGAGGGGTTGGATGCCTTGTGATGATCTAAAAATGAATGACATGTTGTGGCAGGAGCTGTATTTCATTGTGGTAACGCTCCACATGACTTCAGAAGGATCCAGGGTTTGAAAGTGGAACTGCTGCCCGGCTCTCCTTGGTAAGCCCTGTTTTTTCTTCTCCGCAGGGGATGAGCGCTCCCGGGAGTCTCCGGCCCCAGCGGAAGCGCAGATGCAAGCTGGGGCAGAGGGCAGCGGGAGGGTGAACCGCTGCTGCTGGAAATGCTCCGTGACGCAATTCAAGAAGTTTTTCTGGGGTGTCGCTGTGGTCCTGGGGGTCTGTTCCTCCTGGTCAGGCTCAACCCAGCTTGCAAAACTGACCTTTAAGAAATTTGATGCACCCTTCACTCTAACGTGGTTTGCAACAAACTGGAACTTTTTATTCTTTCCCTTGTATTATCTTGGACATGTTTTTAAGTCAGCTGAAAAGCAGTCTCCAAAGCAAAGATACAGGTATGAGAGTTTTTTTTTTCCTCCTGTGACACTTGCATGCTACTGTACCTCTGAGCAGACATTTTATTTGGATCAGTCTCTTAAAACAAATTTGCAATAGTTTTTCTTCTCAGTGTTGTTAAAGGGTGTGCTGAACTCACTCTGTGTGATCTGCCAGGTGGTGTGTTACTGCTCTTAATACAATTTAACTCAAACAGTAGGAAATCCAGGTTTACTTACAACACAAGTCATTTAATGAAGGTCTGTACTTTCTGTTATTACTTTTCAATAATTTTCTGCCCAAACATGTTTGACTATCTTTTTTTTTTTAATTAATAGTATTCTTCTTCCTCTGTGATACAGATGATTTCTTTGGCAATCTCTGAGTAAGCTAAGGAAGCTGCTCTTTCTAAAAGTGGTACTCGTGCAGCAACTTGATTAGCCAAAGGACAGGTATTACGGTATTTTCCTAGCATTATGCCCTTGACATCTAAGGCCTCTGGTCCCTGTTCTACTTGAGCTATTTTGTTTACTTCCGAGAGGAAGCATGGCCGTAGCTGAAGACAGCATTTCGTCTTCAGAGCACCTTTCTCTTATAGCAAACCTAAACCTACAAAGTGCAAAGGCTCTTGTGAAACCCACCGAGTGCCCAACTTCCATGAGGGGCTGGGGATGTTGGAGCCACTCATGCGAGCGCCTGGCAAGGACTCTGGTATCTCCTCGAGCTGCGTCTCAGGAGCGATGCCTGGGACAGCTGGGATGACTCGGCCACCAAGGAGCCCTGTGGCAGGGAGCCCCTGCTCTGCACGGAGCACTGTGAGCACCGCCGTCCCCTTCTGCTGCACAGCGGCGCTCGCGGCCTTCATGGAGCTGCTCCATGGAAAGCAACCGGCAAGAAGTGCACAACTCCCAGCTCTGGTTGTGCAGCAGCGAGGCAGGGACTCGTGAAAGGAAGAAGGGAGGAACATGGGGTGCTCGTGAATGCTCTACCCTATATCCCTGGGGCTGAGATTGTAAACATTAAAACAGTGCTGTTTACCTATCACTACATTTTCTTTGTTTTCTAATTCGCCAGGGGGCTATGGATAAAGGAATTTCACTGTTTATGGCAGGTCCTAGAGCAGCACTCAGAATTTTTAAACTTCTCTAAGATACGGTGTTTCCTGCTTTGCCCTTCAAACTTCAGTTTCTACTTGTTGTTTATTAAATGGCAAACATGGGTGCCTCAGGAATGAGAAAGCATGGAAGTTAGAAAAAGCATCTGTTTAATCTAAGAACAATAACAAAGGCTAGCCTCAAACAGCTACCTTTTAGTTTCTTTGGTTTGTAAGTATTTTTCTTTCCAGCTTCCCTCAGATAGTGTTTTAAATACTGATAATTCTGGAGTGAGCAGTTGTGGTTCACCATTTCCCTGGGGTTAAAACCAGAGCATTATACTCTTCTTAGCTACAGTTAATTGAGATAGCTGGTAATTTTATGACTTCCATTTAATTAAATGATGACTGAGCTGAGCAGCAGGTGCAAGTCCTACAGCTTACTTGGGATGTAGCGGGGAACATGACTATAAATAAGCCTGCAGCAGGCTTAGAAAAGAATGGGCATTTGCGTGTCTGAGTAGCAGATTGAATAGGGTTAATTTGAAGGGTTTTTTATTGCTCTCAGGGCGCAGACTTGGCTTTGTTTCCTAGCTTTGCTGCAGCTCTGCCGTGTGCCTTGGAGCAAGTCTGTGCAAACCTTTGGTTCCTTTGCACTCGCCCTTCCTTTGAATGAGACAACCCTTCAGAGAGAAAACTGTCCCTTAGCATGTACTTGTGTAGAGTCTGCCTCACCTGTCCTTTAGGGAAGCTTTTTGGTGGTGCCAGGAGTTGCCACAGCAAGAAAGATTGTTCACCTGCATTCCCTGTTATGATGGAGATTTCACATGCGCATGTGAGAATACACAAGCAGAGGATCCCAGAATCCCTCCTTAACCTCTCCCTGCTGGTGCATACGGCTGTATTTATATGTGTGGACTTCGCAGCTCTGTGTGAGGCATTGCTGTATGCAGGAAAGGCTGTCCTCCAGGCACAGTCAAATGGATTAGGAAGGCTTCCTCTGGCCTTCTGAGTGGATGAAGTAAGACAATTCTGACCTGGAACTAACAAGAAACTTCTTCCATCGCCTGCTTCTAATTTTATCTTCCATCCTCATCTATATTTTATACATTATCTTAGCTCTGTGGCAGGAGTTCACAAGGAGGTAAACAAGTGGGAGAGTGTATAGTGGAATTACGATGTCCAGGTCACCTCATTAGTAAGGCAGTAAATGAAGAGATTCTCATGTGTTAACTACACACGTGTGTAAAATCCATAGGCACTTAATATTTTTGGGCAGCAGAGTTCCCAGGGGCACAAGCAGAGGTGCTTCTGAGCAGGGTGGACGGTCACCCCCTGCCCTCAGCGTGGCCTGGCAATGCCCTCAGGGCCAGCTTCTGCACAGCGGCCTTTGGGCACACGTAGCTCTATCCTCCTCCTCCTTCTTCCTAAAGGTTTTAATAGCAGCTGCTGAGAACTTGGCAAAGCCAGCTGGGAAACGTTACGATGCTGTAAATCTTTTGCAGTTCAAGAATGTGTAAAGAAAAACAGCCATTGGGAAAAAACATATAAAAGAGGGATCATAAAATGTAATAACGGTGAAAAAAGGAGTCTGTCCTCCTCCAAATATACACACACATACACACACACACACACACATATATATATGCTTACTCCCATTATGTACCATCCAAAAACCTTAGTATGGTTTTAAATTCCTATTGTGTTATGGCACAGGCATACTGTGCCATATATATAATTTTTGTATGCTTTGTAATCTCACTTAATAAAATACCTGCTGCAGTCACAAACCAGTTTAAAGCTGTATAGGCTTTTCCCATTTTATAAAACATATGTTGGTAATTAACTTGGCATCAAAATCTTATAGTAGCACATTACATATATTAAGAGGTTTATTAAGTTTCTTTATAGTATTTTGAGTATTAGACAATAATATAAAGGATTAAAGATCTCTGACTCAAGCCTAGGGCACAGAAAGGAGCTTTCAGTGTAAGCACAAGTAGAATAATGGTTTTGTCTGCAGCACAGGGGAAGAGTCATTCATCATTCCATTGAGACAATGTTGGATTTTTCCAAACTATATCCAGAGCATGACAAGGAATAAAATCCCTTCTGGACCGGTACTTTTGGAGATGATCAAGGTAGACCAAAACACACATGCTCATGTACAAACTATTCTAGATTCCTCCATTAAACTGAAGAATTGTCAATTAATGGTATTTCAGGGAGATTTTGGCTCATGATGGGTCATGCGCTGGTCACGCAAGACTGTCTTCTTGGTAAAATGACTCTGAAAATTCTGACAGGCCACAGAAGAGCACTCCAAGGTTATCTCCACTCTCTTACTTCTTGTTCGAGTGTTCACCATCTTAAAATAAAATCACAGTAACTAGATTAACATTAATTTAAACCGTTGTCCAGTACAGAAATAACCCATGTAGTGATTTATAGGCCTAATGGATCATTTAAGGGTACTTCATTTTGTCTTCATACTTTTTGCTTTCAAACTGCTTTGTAAAATGACACATTCATTTTGATGAGCTCTCTTCCATCATACTTATATTATTAATTTATGAGGTAATCTAAATTAAAAGCGCTGGAGCTTAGAACTCTCTAGCTATAGGAAGGATGAAATTAAAATCTCTGTAAGATGTTATTTAGCTTCGTGTGTTTCTAGGCAGGAGAGACATACCACAGCTCTTAGAAAGACGTACTCTGCATACCACGGTGAGAACAGCTGGGGCTTCTGTGCGCATATTAGCAGCAGAATTTCTCCTTACTTATTTTGATGGTATTGTGGTTTTATCTAACGGTTTTCAGAGCAGGACTTTACAGAATGGTTTGCATGATTATTTGTTTATCTTATAGATCATGATTTTTATTGCACACTATAATAGGGCTAAAAGAATCTCTTCTACAACCTTGAATACAGCAGTGTCTGGCAAATGCAAGAATCATCTCATAGATCTGAGATTGATCTACATCCACATTTGAACATGTTTTGGCATGTTCTTTTTCACTGAATGAGTCTCTGAACTGCCCCTGAATTTGCTGCCACTAATCTTTCAGAATTTGAAGATATTTCTTTGTAAAGAAAGAAAAATAGTGGAGAGTAACACTGAAATACTGTATTTTTTGCTTTGGAACTCAGCCAAAATACTGGAGGTAACAATGGAAGAGAACTAATGTGGATCTCACTTACTCTAGTATACCTACAATAACTTCAAAAGAGTCACTTTTGATGCACATACATATGGGTTCAGACGAGAGACAGATCTCCTGTGAACAGAGGTGACCAGTGCCTTAGCTTCACATAAAGTCCAAGAAAATGTGGGCCAATTTTTTAGTATATTTCATACACATTTCTGCATGAAGGAGATGAGACACTAGCCCAGCATCCCCATGTTGGCTCATGTGAAAGTGCCATCAACACTGCGCCCTTCTGCAGCAGCACTGAGGGAACTTGGCCACTTTAAAGTGGGCATAAGATCAGAGACGAATTTGGCAAGAGTAGACGCTTTTTTTCTTTTTTCTTTTTTTTTGCTATTGATTTTAAACATTATGTATTCATGAGTCTCTTTTACACAACAGCATTAAAATGTTCCAGTGTGGTTGTCTTCTGGCATCTTACTGATTTACGTTACTCCTTAGGTGGGAACATTGCCACCAGAGCATACGGTATTACCACAATCATGAATAAGCTACGGAAACATCCAGACATGATGAATACAAGTGCTTTAGCAAATATCACCCAATAGAACATCATGTATTTTTTCCTTTCAAAAACTTTCCATTATAAATTCTATTTCAGGATATCAGCATTAAACCAAGGTTTATTTACTTTATGTTCCTCAAAATAAAATTGTTTTACAATTTAAGTTCACACTAGCTTGTTGGGATAAAAAAGAGATACAGCACCTGATTCTTGCTTGAGTTGGACAGATATAAATCAGGACTAACTCTAAATTAAATCAGCTTGGTCTCCGCACTAGCCTGGCAGAACTTATCTTCGTGCTTGGGATTAAAGCAATCAATTAACAGAAGATGAGTATATTGCTGCCTTGCATAACTAATTGAGGTTTAGTATTATAGGAGAATGGTGATATATTGTGCAAATGGTTCAGTCAAAATTTTTTTTCTATTGCAGGTCTCAGCTGTAGTTGGCCATGTTTTATTCATAGTCAACTGTATCCCCTCAGAGATAGCTTTCACTGAATCTGCACTTTTCTCCCAGTACTTTTAGCTGAAAATAAGGCCAAACTGTGCTACTAACAAACACTAAGCAGCAGTTGTAGTGAAGCTTTTTTGTGAAACAACATGGTGTTACTGGTAAGAGAGGTGCTGAGGGACATCTGTCAGATGTCCTACCTGCAGGGCATACAATCAAGTTCAAAGAATCACAGAATCACCGAATGGTTGAGGTTGGAAGGGACCTCTAGAGATTATCTAGTCCAACCTCCTGCTCCAGCAGAGTCACCTACAGCACGTGGCACAGGGTGGCATCCAGGCGGGTTTGGAAGAGCTCGAAAGAGCTCTTCCAAGGAGACTCCACAACCTCTCTGATCAGCCTGTTCGGGCATGGAGTACTCGTTTGGGCTTAGCTGAGCTGAAGCCAAACTCAAATCAGTAAACTTTTTACTTGATCACATGGCCAGCACCAGTATAGGAGCCATAACAAGGATGAGCAGTTGTATATTATGAGGTTATGGGGTGTGTATTATGTATATATGAGCTTCTAATGCAAATGCATTGCACAAAAGGAAATGTCTTTTTTAAAAAAAAATGGTAGTTTGGTTTATCTTGTATGAGTTATCACAGAGTTGTTATCTGCTGTCATCTTCAGAGGCAAAGGAAGAGGCAGCAGCCTTACTCTAATAACCATGTAACCCACATACTCTCCTGCTGTTTTGTTTTTGACCACTTCTGTGGCCATTTTCTGCCTCCTTTTGGATGACCCAAGAGGATGCTGCTTCTGCAGCTGGAAGGACTCACTGGGACTCTGTTGCCAGATGTCTAGTTTCCATCCTTCTGGCTCAGATGGATGCTGTTGTTAATCTCAGTCTCAAAGTTGTGAAATTACTGCTTCCTGATGAAAACCATGAAAACCCCTCTCTCTCCTTGCGAGGATACTGTGCAGTTCAACAAATCGGGAGTCCTAAGGACCACAGCACATCCCCTCCACAGAAGTTCTGGAGGGAGCATCTGACTGCAGATTTTTGCTTTTGTTAAAAATCTTAGCACAGCTATGCTGCATTATTGCCAAAATTATCATATATGCCATCAATTCAGCAGTTTCCCTGGAGAAACTTTGCTCAGGTAATTAATGGATAATCTCATAGTTTGTGGCTCTCTGTCTCCTGGTGCGATTTTTTTTTCTCAGCCAGCTGTCTATAATGTGATCACAATATGCCACCTTCTTGCAAAAATATGTACTCCTCAGACTTCAGGGTATTTCTGGAGCATCTTCCTGTTCACATAGTTCTTTCCTATGCACTGAAGACATCACCAGGGGTTAGATTAGCAAGGACATTTGCCTCAGCTGGCTCTGTAGTAACCACATTTGAGGTGGCACTACTGTTGAGGTTTTCTACTGGAAAGATTAAAAAAACTTCTCCGTGACCCCTGTTCCAATGGGTAGATTTTCTATTCCCCATATGCTAAATAGGGAAGCTTGATGCCTAAATCAGGGCTGGTGATGGCCATGACTGGTAGAGTGCCCCAACTTTAATGCTCAAGTCCTAACTTCTCTGGAGGTAGCTCTCACGATGTGAAGGTTGCTTGTAGGCGGTAGGCATTTAAAGTGGCATTCCTGTTCCTATTTCTCTTTCTAAATCTGTCCCCAGCTTTTTCCATTCCCTGGAAAGAACTCCCTTAAGAAAATTTCTTTAAAAAACACTGTTTCAAAGGTTTATTAAATCCATCTGTTCAGGTAGATGCTCTCACTGTCTGTGAGAGTTGTATCTTAGGCTCTGTGTGAAAACTGTTTTGGTTCCTTTTTGGGAAACCAATCCTTTGTAATTTAGCATTTATGTTTCTTAAAAATGTACTTTGAGGTCTTAATTGTATTTCAGACCATGATGTAGTGAAAAAAAAAAAAAGAAAAAAGCTTAATATTCATGTCTGGTAAAAAACTTTCTCCTAATTTGAGAGGTTTTCCTCTGAGGAAAAACTTCTTGGCTGTGAGGGTGACAGAGCCCTGGGCTAGGTTACCCAGGGAGGTTGTGAAGTTTCCTTCTCCAGGCGATGTGATCCTTCTGCCTGGGCACGATCTTGTGCCACATGTTCCAGGTGGCCCTGCTTGAGCAGGGGCCTCGGACTAGATGATATCTGAAAGTCCCTTCCAGCCTCAGCCATTCTGTGATTCTGTAATTTGAAGATCTTTATTCCAGTGAGCGTCTCCTCTTCTGGCTTTTGTGGCACTCTGGAGGGCTAATAAAGAATAGAAACTAGGTGCTCCTGATCAGAAGAAACGCATGTTCTTCAATTATCCTTGAGCCTGATTTGCAAAACCTTTCCACAGGTGGTTAGATTAAATGGTAGCCTGTAATTTTATCTTGTTGTCCCATTAATTTTTCATGATAGAAAAAAAAGATGTTCTCTCTTCCATATCTCCAGCAGATACTCTAACTATATTATATATCTTGTATCAGGTAGTGGTGCTTGAGGCAAGAGCTAGAAACAGAAGTAATTGCTCTGGTTTTCTGGAGACAGTGCACATGTGACGAAACAGTGCATTTTTGTAGTGGTGTCCTTGCTTGAAAGAATGTAATCTTCCAGCACTGAATGATCTCTGCTGGTGTTTAAACTTTAGGCTAATAGCGCTTCATTAACTTGCTTTACCTCTGGTTAGTAAAGCAAGCTGCTGAACTTCTGTGCTTCTAGGGCTTTCTTCAGGAGACCTCATGAGCAAATCCACCCATACTACAAAACTGAACACTGCAGAAAGCAGAACTGAAGGGACTTCAGAGGTCGTCTCATCCATTCCCTGCCCCAGTACAGAACCTACGTGCACACACAGAAAATTAACTGTATTTTGTGGTTGGTAGAGGGGAAAAAGGGGAAAAAAGGGACCCAGAAAAGACAGTGCAAGTGTGTTTACTGTGTCTGTAAGGAATCAGAAAGCTGATTGAGCATGGATAGCTGTTTTTCTAAGCACCATGGCATGAGAGAAGGCAGAGCTCACTGCGGCTCCTTTTGCTCAGTGTTTTACCTTGGTCATCACAGTACAGTTACCTTGACACCCAGTGCAGAAATCTACTGAGGACTATGCTGCACAGGTTCTCCCATGTTGGTTACAGCAGCAACAAAACTCAGGACACAGTGATAAGGAAGTATATTTCTTTTTCCCAGCCAAGATCTATGTCAAAATATGTTAAGGGCTGCCACCCTTAAAATTGCGTTAAAAAGCAAGATACCCATATGGTAACAGACTTTATAGTTGTAATCGGTAGCTCTCAGTGAAGACAGATGAGGCAACAAGAAGTGTTTGAGGCTGAGAGTACTAGGAAGTGGAAAAAAACTTTTTGTCCAGCTGCCTAGTGGTTATGTACTGAGTCCAGAGTTCCCATGATTATTTCTGGCTGTATTAAAAGACAGCCTTGTATGAAAGCAAAAGTACCTGGCTAGAGATCCTGTTTGATCAGGAAAGAAGCGAGCTGGACACCCTGTTTGTTAATCAGAGCTATAGCTAGTAAAAAGGAAAAAATAGCCCAAGGTGAAGGCTGGCCTCGGGATGAAGGTTGACCTCAGTCTAGATATGGGTAGGTATGTCCTAGGACCAACACCCTGTAGGAACAGAGTGTTTTAAATTGGAAAATCCTGCTGAGCACTTATTTAATATTGCCTGTGAACATCACTAGATTTTAGGAGGGAAACACTGGTAAGATATGAGCTGATGGGCAGATACATTCATATGTATGTACTTGCTAAGAGCTGCAACCATCCCCATGTTTTCCAGTAGTCTCACATCTTTCAAATGCTAGTTTTCTGCCAGAGAATCTTCCAAAATGCCATCCAAAATAGCAAAAACAAGCTAAATGTAGTTTTGTAACCTGATTTGCCTGCTTGAGAAGGCAGTTAGTAAAGATTCAGTTCAGCTAAGAAAAAGAAAACAGATCCTGATGATCTGTTTGTCCATCTGTAGGCATCAGCTAAAACTCAGTGAGTTTGAAGGAAACAGCCTCATTCACTTTATGCCCTTGGGGTCATTACCATGTCTTTTGGACCTACTTATACTTAAAGCCTGTAATGATCAAGGTCACTGTGGTTTTCTTACCCATTCTCTGCTTGCCACATTTCTGACAGAACTCTTTCCCACATGCTCTTAAACATTTGCTTTTAGTTTTATTATTTGCTTTATTTCCCTCTCTTAAATGAGGTTTCTATAAAGTTGCCATTGGTTGCTCGTGGTTTGATTTCTGCGTCGCATTCCTTCTCTTTAGAGCTGGATGTTTGCTTATTTGCTTAAGCCACTTATTTTGCAACTATATAGAGATTGCTGTAACAATTCCTTGGCATCTCTGAAAATCTTTCACTTTGTCCATAAAAAACTAAGGCCCCTATGAGGCGAATGTGCCCCTGGAAGTCTAAACGAGTGGTGGCATCCCCAGTCCGTCCGTGGCAGAGCAGTATTAACCTTTCTGTTGCTAAGACAGGGCACCTATGGATAGTGTACACACACAGCCATCTGTTTCGGGAACCTTGTTCCTCTCAGTCTGCTTTTGGCCATGCATCACAAATAATAAATGTTTTACTTAACCAGAATACCAGATTTTTTTCCTTAAATCTCTTCACTATATCTGCAGGATAGGCCACTTAGGCCAAATGAGAATTGGATCNATCCCCAGTTTCTTTCATCAGAAACAAGTGGCAAAGCTCAGGTAACTCAGGTCACTGTGGATACCCCTCCGTGGCAGAGCAGTATTAACCTTTCTGTTGCTAAGACAGAGCACCTATGGATAGTGTACACACACAGCCATCTGTTCCGGGAACCTTGTTCCTCTCAGTCTGCTTTTGGCCATGCATCACAAATAATAAATGTTTTACTTAACCAGAATACCAGATTTTTTTCCTTAAATCTCTTCACTATATCTGCAGGATAGGCCACTTAGGCCAAATGAGAATTGGATCATGCTTTTTATGCACTGAAACTGCAGCTTTCTTGACTAATCTGGCTTTTTATGCATTCAGCTGGAATGCATATACGCTTCCAACTACTAATCATTCTAAAAATTATTCAGCTTACCTGTTAAATAACACATTAGAAGATAGGCCAGAATTGTGCCTCTATTCTCAGTACCTCTTAATGATACCTTTGATAAAAAGGATGTTCCGGCATTAATGCTGCCTGTTGTTTTCACCATCCAACAACCAGCTGCTGTTGTCAGATCATCTCACCGTGATACGCTGAATGCCAAGTCACAGAATCATGGGACAGTTCAGGCTGGAGGGCATCTCAGAAAGCCTCACACTGTCACCTCCCTCCCATTAATGTACCTACAGATCTATAGCTGATCATGGAATTTTTAGCAATTAAGGCTAACCCTCTGAAAATCTTACAGCATTGAACAAAGAGCTATATTGATTTCAAGGATTTTTCAAACCTAAGCAATCATGTAGCAAAGCAGTGGTCTTCGGTATATCCAAGTGATATTTGTAATGCTGTAACTTTCAGCCTTACCAAATTCTACATGACCTTTATAGCAGATTTGGATTTTGTAGAAGGGATAACCATAAAAGAATATGAAAAAAGGCCATTAAGTCATGCATGGCATAGAAAAGGTGAAGTAAGAACTGGTTGGCATCAAATAGAATGAGACATTCAGACCAAATGAGGTGTTTTTTCACGCTATGTGTAACTGAGCTGTCAGAGATGTGAAAAGTGAACATCCTGGAGAAATGACTGGTGCGTGTGTGGGAGCAGGAGTTGTTGGGGCACATGCAGCCTGGTATGGGAGCAAATCACATGAGCTCTGTCAAAACTTAAAATCAACTGATGGGCAACATGCAAACAATAGTTGTATGTAGCAACACCAGTAGTTGTAGCAACACCACAACTTCTTCTGAAAGCTCAGCTAGATCAGTATATGTCATATTATTTCAAATGACAGCTTTCTTAGTGCATTACAGCTAATGTTAAGAATTGCGTGACTAAATACAGATTCTTAACATGTGAGAGGTCAAGATCAAGGCACCAGAACCACAGAGTCTTCCAAATTATAGGAATCCAAACTAGTAGCTTGGAAATTGAAGATTTTATCATAGCAATAATTGCTATTTCGCATGTTAACAGATTTGGTAAGTAGAATGAATGCTCAAATAATACTTACCAACGTTAAAGATATTTTCTTAGGATCTTTCAAAAGGGAACATCAAACTGGCTTTACTTACAGATAAACAGGAATCATAATGAGGACACTCCTTAAAATTTCAGTTATATGATATGAATGCTTAACTGCGCATCTAGAATTTGACTGTCAGGTTTGACAATACTGTCTGCCACTTTAAATTTCTTGAATTTTGTTTTGCTTCCACGATTCAAAAAAATTAACAACTGGCTTCCCAGATATGCTTATTGCAAGCAACTGGAGACAAGTGGTTGCATAAAGTGGAAAAAAATGTGTTTCCTTCATAGCAATTCTACTGAGAGAAATTTGTCTATTTCTCAGTGTGGCTTTAGGTGCTTTCCACTGTATTTGGTCACTGGTATTTGAGACCTCATTAGCCAAAAAGCCTTTGTCTAGCACAGAACAGTAATTAACCACAGATTTTAGGCACATGTAGGGACATCTCACTAGGGAAATCTGAAAACAGAGAAGAAAAATAATATCTCTGAGTCAATATAACATCATGATTGAAATGTGTAATGGCAAATCTTCCTTCCTCAAGTAAATCATCTACTGAGCACTACGGATAGTTTGCATTAAGCCACAGTGACTTTCATATGACTTGGGCCCAATGGTGGTCACCAGCCGACTTCTCTACATGAAGGATGGTCATGGTACCCACTAGGTCTTGTACAGCTGACAGGAAAAAGCTGCTATAGTTCATTAATTTTGTCATTCTGTATAATTCATACGTTTTCAAAGGGAATGGCACTGAAAGCTTTGTAGTACTGAAGGTGCATAATAATCACATCAAAATTGCCCATCTGCAGCTAAAGTGAGATAATTGCCTAGGCGTATTCGACTTTCCAGAAGAGATTTTGAATAATAAATGTTTATAAAACCATTCTGTCATCATATTATCCAGTTCTCACCCCATGAGCCAAACTCTCGATTCATTTACACTCTTTTTAAACCAGAAATAGCTCTCACTGGTGCAGTTCTGAAGTCAGCAAAGATCAGAATCTGCACTAGCTTAAATCAGCTGGTCTTCACTCACAGCTCCCCAGCAACCCTTATGAAGCAAATCAAATAAGAGTAATCAGCAGAATTCTGATTCTGCTACCAGATTCTGGTAGCAGAATTTTCTGTGTCTCTAATAATTAATTTAATTATGGAGTTTAGGGGCTCTAGTCTTTAGTCTAGTCTTTAGTCATGGCCCTCCTTCCTGAGGGGCAGGTCTTGTCAAGGCCAAGTAGTGTGCCCTACTCTGAAAACAGGCATAAATACCTACCTGTGATTGTAGGCAGACACTTCTTCCTTCTTGGGGGCCTCCGTTCTCTCTCAGAGCTAAAGGCCTGAGCTGATCCATTCTCACAAGATATAGATGTGCCCACGATATTGTGAGACTGGCAGCAGCAGGTTAGACTCGAGACCATGTTAATTAGCTTTATCATGGCCGATCTAAGCTACTCCTGCAGTAGCTCATTAGTACAGACTCAGTTCACCCAAGGCTTTGAACGTGGTTCTTGTACACTTGATGAAATGCAGGCAACTTTAAGACATGTCCAGATTAAAGTGTATGCTTTCCTGTTCAATTCCCTCTTTCTTCACATGCAGTTTGCAAATGTTTCTGTATTCTGCTACGCTCACTTTTCCTCACAATTAAAAGCTGAGAAACAGCAATGACCAACAGTGAAATTTTTGGTATGACTCTGCTGTCTAACGCTTCTCCGAGAATAAACTAATTTTTACATTAAACTTGATACAAATCGTACTGATGCTTTGATCATTCTTAGTAAGCCTGACTGATCTACTGATCTCTAATAGCTGACCCATGATCTTTGCAGGATCTCTCATGCCTCTTCCTATCTCACTCAGTAACTGGAATTGTGTGTTTGAGCCTAGCCATACCAAAAGTGCTCAGTGAAGAAAGACAGACAGTTTATAAAGGGTAAAAAAATGTTTCAGAATAGCTGACAAGATCACCTGCTTTCTACCACTTTGTGCCACTTACCCTTCTGTGTGAAAGCAGGAGCTGCCATTTCTTCTGCGGGGTCCCTTTAGCAAAGGAGCCATCTGACCAATATGTGTAAGTACCTGAGCAGTGAATGTAGGGAGGAGGGGGCAAAACTCTTCTCGGTGGTGGCCAGTGACAGGGCAAGGGGTATAAATTAAATTGGGTATAAATTAAAACACGGGAAGTACCATCTCCATGTGAGGAAGAACTTCTTTCCTGTGAGGGTGACAGAGCCTTGGCACAGGCTGCCCAGAGAGGTTGTGGAGTCTCCTTCTCTGGAGATCTTCCAAACCCGCCTGGATCCCACCCTGTGCCACGTGCTCTGGGTGTCCCTGCTGGAGCAGGAGGGGTTGGACTAGATGATCTCTAGAGGTTCCTTCCAACCTCAACCTTTCTGTGAGTCTGTGATCTGCTTCTCCCGAGGTCTGCAGCTCACGTATCACTGTGCACTGTAGTGAGTTCCCAGCGTGGTGCAGCGCTGGGCACGGGAGTTCTGCTGAGCACCAAGGCCTGGAAACAGCCGAGCAGCTCTCCCGAGCTGGGCGATCAGGCAGCAGTGCTGGCAGAGAGCTGAGCTGCCGTTCGCCTGGTGCTGTGCTCGTCTCTGTGGAGCGCAGCACATCGGCATCGCCTCGCCGGCCGGGCGCACCATGTTGCTGGTGGGCAGGCGGGCGCCGCGGCCCCCTCGCTGTCAGCACTGAGTTATACCCATGACGTGGGAAAATCCTCTGCTGTGATCTCTCAGCCACTTTGGATATATCTTCTTTGAATAAACAGAGCATAGCACTGTACTGGTGGAAAGCCAGCACGAAGTGCCGTCTCCAGGAGTGAGACTTGCTGCTGACAGTGAGGAAGAAGATACAGTAGCAGAGCAGGTATCAGTCACCTTTACCAGGTTGCTGAACAATGAACTTCAGAATTGAAACACAGAATTGCTGCTGTTATTATTTCTGTAAAACACTTTCTAAAAGAAATTCAGAGGCTTTGCTAAAATTAGTGACAATATGTGCTGTTGTTCAGTACATTTTTTTCTCTCTCTCAAAGACTTAACCTTATTAAGTAATGTCTCTCGGTTTCATCCTCAAGCATTAGGTTTTGGTAAAGGGGTGAACCCAACTGCTGAAGATCTTTATTCCAGCTGTATAGCTGAGGTTTGACAAAACCAAATTTAACAGCATTTAACCAATGCACAGTTACAGTAAAATAAGCCAAGTTATGTATGTTATAAATCAGGTGGTTCAGATGGGAATATCACTGTGACACTGGATTGCTCTATTACTGGGACTGAGGAGTGGAGGTGTCAGTATTTTAGAAGACTGGTGAAATTGCAATGGCTCAGAAAGAGCAGTGGGTCAGTAATGAAGGTTTTGAGAAATGTCGCTTTATGGTTGTGCATCTACATATGAATATATGAGAAAAATCTTAGCTTTGATGTTTTTTCCTCCGCAGCCATATGCACATACTGCCCTTCTTCGCAAATGAAAAATACCATCCAAAAAACTTTTTACGACTCTGTTCTGACCTGGGCTCCTATCATGGCTGATGCCATGTTTGAGAAACACAATGGTTAGTTACCTTAACCTTTTTAATCTCTATTTTCAAATCTAAATTTGATCACTCGTACTTCATCTGGATTTCAGTCAGAGCGGACAGTCTTCAGCCTGCTGAAAAAGTCAGTATGTGTAGGTACCTTTATATTAATTTGTACATTTAATTCCATTTGACTCTCTTAGCATGTTACTGTGAAGGTAGAGAAATCCAGGAATTCCTTGCAGCTTGCCTCTTTGTGCCTTCTGTGGATTATTTGTCAGACTTCTTTTATACTATCTTCATGAGAAATGATGAATTTCATCAACACCAAATCATTTGTCTCTACTGATTTACTTTCTAGGATAATTTAGGTATACATTAAATCTGATTGCAGCAATTTCCTTATACATATAAACCTCGGTTTTCAACGACCTTATGAGATGCTCTAAGTTTTAATAACAGGCTCATATAAAACACCCCATTCTGATAGTAAATATGAGAAAATCTGGATACACAGAGCTTAGTAAAATAATTGCTGACTTGTTATTTCACCAATTATTCTCTATTGTTAGGGAAAAGTGTCTTTTAAGATATGCACTGATTGCGTTCCCCTCCCTTGGTATTGCATCCTTGCTGTTATATGTGCCATTGATCCTGAAAGGAAAGTTTTTTTTTTCTTTTAATGAAGGGGCATCATGATAATACAAAATCCATATTAAAAAAAGTAAGATTTATTAGACAGAATTTATTATAATGTATTTTCCAGGTGTTTTTCCATGCTTTCCTTTGGGTGGCTATCATTGTTTGCTTGCCTCTCCCATACAATCTGAAGCTGCCAGCTCAGCCTATTTCATATGCTGTGAAATGTGCTGTGCTTTATGGCTCAACCCACCTACCAACTATTTCAGCCACTGAGATGCACTGAGCTAATTAATGCCTCCCTCATCTTACACATTTGTCAGCTGCTATGTGATGAAATGAGCAATAAGGACTTACCCTCCATTGCTGTATTCTCTCTCCCAAGCTAGGCACTGGCTTAACTCAGGCCCATGCACATTTTCCTTACTAACGGTTCATTCGTGTATTTTTGTCCTTTATTTGCTTCCAATTCCCTTCCTCTCCTAGTGTGCATGCGAGATTAAATCCCCATTATCTGAGTCTGCATCTACTTTGCCTAGTTCATGCAGCCATGTAAGTACTAATATTTGTATGAAATCAGCTTCCAGCAAATCCTGATCCTTACCAATGCCTTGTGCTAGGTGCTTTTCCAGCCGAGGAACAGCGACCGTTCCTCTGCTGCAGAGATTGTAGTTTACGTGGATGCACAGAAGTGCACAGAACTGCACAGAATTTTCCTGAAATCTGTTATTTTTAATTTAGCCAGTAACAAGGTTCTGACTTCTGCAGCGGCTGTTGAGGGCCTTGTGCCAGGCAGTCCCCACAGAGGGAAAGTCAGGGCAGCGGCACTAGGACATTGAGGATATTTTCTTCACCCCTGGATGAGACCTGTGTGCCTGAGAAGCACAGCACATAACACAGCAGCACAGAATAGCAGAGGGACAGGGGAGACTTAATTAAAAATGTCCATTTAGATGAGGATAACTCTGGGATTTTCAGTAGGTCTGGGTCTTCTTCTGTTCGGGATCAGCTTTTTGCCATCAAAACACTACAATTTCAACCCATCTTCAAGTAAGAATATGATTCAAGATGTTCAGATTTTATTCATGTCAGTAGAAAAAAAAAAAGGAAGGCCTTTGTGAGAATAAGAAAAATAGCAAGTTTCACTGTGGATCATACATCCACAAAGACTTGCAGCACTGAGGCCACTGTGGTCTGGCTTTAAGCAAAAGACATTCTTCAAATCCAAGCGCAGGATACTCAGATTGAAAGAAAACTTAGGGTCCTGGACAGCTGTAAGACACACAGTGCCAACTAGTTGCCCAGTTAAATTAAGCTATGTCTGACTTTAAACTGGAGTAAATACTTGCAAAATATGCAGGTTGTGCCGCATCCCCAGCAGTAACGCTACTACTCTTTTGGCACCCCTGGTACATATGCGTAGGGATTCGCAGGTGCACCACGACCGGTGCATGTGCCCCCATCTGCTGCTTTTGCGCAGCCCCAGAACAGTGCTGGGTTTCCTCCTTCCTTGCCTGATGGCACCAGATCCAGCATTTTCTTTTCCCAGGCAACCCATTCCACAGGACTGCAACTGCACCAACCATAACTGCGACCGAAGAGGACCTGGGCCAAATTACATAGCACGTTCTGATGTTGGCCCCTAGAACCATGGTTTTGGGCAAGGGCCAGAAAAGCCATTTTATAAGTACAGCGTCAGTCCTGAGATTCTATAAATCCATTATTAAAATAAATTAAAAAAAAAAAAGGCAGGGAGAGCATTCGCACAATCCAGACCTTAAAAGCGACTATCTAAAATCCACTTCTGTCTTTGGTGGCAAGTGCAGGGCTTGTGCAGGAGCCTGCTCCTGCCCCATGCTCTTTGCAGTGACAGCACCTTTGCACCATCATAAAAGAGAGCAGATTTTCCCTGACACCTGCACAGCTGCTCTGGAGGCAGCACGTTGTACTGGAAGCCAGGGACTCGAGTCATTTTCCAAAACGAAGGAAGGAATAAGCACATCATAGCAGTAGCAGGTGGAAGACAGATGGCAGCCGGTAATTCCATACCTGACAAATACTTGGCTATCCTTATTGCAGTTCAGCATCCAGAAACGGCAAGCAGGAGGCATTCTCATTGCACAGAATGGCTCGAAAAACCACATCACACAGTCCCTGTCCTTCTTGTATTAGACAGACGGTGCCACAAACTGCAGCTGTATGCCGTTTTAGCTAAAAGTGAGTGTTGTAAAAAATGAATCTACTGCATGCTTAACTGATGTGAATCAGGAGAGTTTGATTTCTATCATCAAAAATATTCAAAGAACAGAAATGACTTTTGTGACCCTAAATCAGGTTATAATAGATGACAGTCTTTCCTGACCTTTTGATATTTTATTTTAGAAACTCTTTATCGTAAGAGCATATTCCTCTGTGCTATAGTCAATCACATGGTATCCGAGCATCTAAATGTAAGGAAACTCTTTAACAAGGTCTATTCAAGACATTTTATTAAAGCCATTACCAGAGGCGCATCAAAAAGTAATGAACACAGAAGCAGATAATGGTCTGAACATTTCCAGCATGAAATGTGTAATCTGTCCCGGTTAAGGGAAATACAGGTTAAAATTTGTCATGGCACTTTCAAATGCCACATTCACATTTCTCAGACAAATGCAGGTATGATGTTCCCTAGTCACTTCAAGTTTGCTATCAGCAGTCCGTTTCTGTCATTTAAGCACCAAATGACTTGGTCTCTGGTTTCCCAGGTGCTCTCACTACACAGTGTAGTTCAGGCAGGGGTGATTCAGACTCCGTCCCTTTCCTGCAACCCAGAAGGCAGTTTTACTGTTTTCTTTCTAGAGAGGTAACCCTGCTAAATCCCAGCCATGCTAGGGAGCAGTGCTGACATTGCAGCCAGTGTAAGGATGTTTCCGTATCACAGCAAGAGCTCCAGGAGCTGGCAGGGCAGTCAGCCAAGCCATCCTTATCCCACAAAGGCTGTGCTGAGCTGAGGGCATTTCAAAGGGCTTATTGCAGGGGTTGGTGTTGTTCCTTTGGAGACAACGGAGCAGTTCTTTCGACCTAAGCAGTTCAGAGCACTTTAATTAATTAAATGTTAATTAATTCCCACTGCTGCTGATCAGCAGAGAGTTAGAGTCATCCTGCAGGCTGATGGGTTTTCCTGTTTGTGAACTTGGAGTTCTGCCTTCTGCACCTTGCTCAGGAAGGTCCTGGCGTTATTACTGACTATAGATGAGACCTCCTTGCTGGTTGCAAGTCTTCCCTGAAGTAAGTCTGAACTTCCAGCGACTGCTGAGTAGAAACCCTAATATGCAGATTCACAGCCAAGATCAGGCTGATGCATTAGATGCTAGGGAGGCACCAGTTTTCTCCTCATAGGGACAATATTTCCAGAGTGATTCTCTGGAGAGAATTGTTTTCTTTATGCAGAGGATCACACAAAGCAGAGCCAAAAGAGACTGTTTAGTAGGCAATACAAATATAAAAGAAAAAGAACAAATACATAAAAAAGTCAGAAGAAGGAGGGCAGTGTACGCTGTGGCAGTCTAATCTAAAACACACTGTCGTTCCCCCCACGCATTCATTGCAATGACCAGACACTAATGCTTTGTATTTGTGTACTTCTGTGGCACCAGCATCTGGCCAGAGGCTTTTCATATCTGCCACATTTTCATGATAGCTCCACCAGCTCCCGTCTTGCAAGATTAAAACTCTAAAAATTTAAAATCTTCCAGTTAAATATTTTAACATGTGAAAAATGCATAGATCAGAAGTCTGAAACACAGTGTCCATGCAAAGCTTCAAAATCAAAGCAAGTTTCTTCCTTGACCTTCGAAGAGTAGCTACATATCCCATCCAAACACATAAATAATCATGACTAGCGCTTCGCTTCAGAGGAGCACTCATGGCTTTCAGCAGGTTTTACAGCAACACAGAGCACTTTGTTCTCCTACCCCGACTTCAGGTCTGTTTACTGAATTCATTAGTGAGATGGCAGCAAGTCTGAAGCCTCCTAAAATTTTATTTCCCGAGAATTTCTGAATATCCTTCACCATTGTTGTCATTTCTAGTCTTTCCAGCAACTTCAAATAGCTTTCATTTTCTTATAATATAAACACTTCAGTGTCAAAGTCTCTTTGTCTACTTCTAGAACTAATCAATTTCTATCTGATCTCTCTCTCTTCCCTTACATTTCTTCTCTGTTCTTTTTAATATGCTTGCTTTGCATCATTTTGAATGAGGCAATCGAGGGCTAATAACCCTATTAGGTTATTTATATCCTCATTTTGTCTATAGTGAGAATGTTGGCTGAAAAGTCCCGAGTAGGACATTGACGGCAGCAGGGAGAAAATCAACATCTGATGTGGTTGTTGTAATAGCCAACAGTGGAGTCAGAACAGCAACCTACATTTGGGCCACCCCACATTTCCAGAAGAAACTAGGTAGGCAAATAAAGTTACATCATGTTGAAATAAAAATGAGCAGAAGGCTTAATTGCCTTGGCTGATACCAGCTTTAAAGACTTCATGCATCCAGTGCAACAATATTCATAAACTGGTTGCTGCAGCAGTTTGAATCTGAGGTGTTTGCTCGCAGTTCCTTCTGCTTCTAGACCCCAAATATCCATGAACATCAGCAAGGAAGGCTCTAACTTCCTTGGCAAGGGTAGCAAAGAACTTGCTCATAGCTCTCCTCTGTTGCTGGCCACATCCCAGAAAAGATGCATATGGGCATGTGGCTGGTAGCATCTGTTGGGTAGCAGGAGAGTTTACTCCTTCAGCATGCGTATCCAGGCCACGTGCGGCATCTTCTACGGTGCAAATGACACAGCTTTCAGGAAGAGAAGGAGCAGGGGCTCTTTCAGAGATGAATGCTGCTGCCCTGACTGGAGGAAAAGAGACAAGGAACTTGGGTTTCTGCATGTTTGAAGTATAAAGGACTTTCCATGTGGATTTTCTGGAAAGGTGCAAGTCGTTTCAGAGCTGCTGTGGGATATTTCAGAAGTCAGCATAATTTCTGGAGGGAAATGCCAGTGATCCTGCTCACTCTCATCATCATCATGTGAAGAATGACAGAGCCTGAAAATGAGATTTAACTTCTGGACCATGTAAGACTGAACAGCCCATTGATCCATAGAGATAAAAAGAGCTTGAAAGAAGAACAACGAAGATGCAGTGTCAGGAGTGTCAGGAGGCTGCAAGACAAATACAGTTTGCAGCCATTCTTTGGAGCTGCCTTTGGCATTCAGAAAGTAAATGAAGTCAATACTCAGTACATTATGTTCTGAGAGGCACCTTCAAAGAAATTTGTGCTTTTTTACAGAGGTTCTTCATGTAATACTGCCCAGCATTTTACAGACTCCTCTGTAACTGAGAGGTAGGGAGTAGAAAATCCCTTATAGACAAGGCAGCTGAATGGGCACAAATATGATCACTACAGCAGTGCTAGGTTTATAGTTTCTTTTAAAATTTCATCTTACATGTCTTAATTATAAAGCTAACTGTAATACAGTTGTATTGTTGGGATGTGGAAAGAAAAAGTCTCTTATCTCAAGACTAGTTACGTATTTGCTATGATGCTGGGGTCAGCAATGCCATTTATGCAGTCACACAGAAGAGCTGTTAAGGGATAATACAATTAGTAGGCAGGACCAGCAATTATTTACATGTTCTAGGAGCTATTTTGAAATTTCAAAAGAAAACTTGTTCCAAATGGGTGAAAGGTGGAATCCAAGGGTATTTACAGATGGGTAATGAAAATAAAACCTCATCCTGGTTCTTTCCAATTCTTTCTTATTATCTCATGTTGACTTTGATCTCTTTCATAATCTTCCACTGTGGATTTGATGAACATTCATTCTGAATTTTAAAAAAAGAGAGAGATTTCATTTAAAATATTCAAATGGAACAATTTCAAAACTTCTTTCAATGTTTTTTGTAAATGTTTTCTGAACCTATACTTTTCTTCAAAAGATTCTGTTCCAGAATTAGAATTTTGTTTCATGAAATTGTTTCACCAAACATTGACTGAAAATGAAAATTTACAACTTTATTAACCAAAAGCTGTGGAACAAGTCCTGGAGATACAAACCACCTGAGTTCCTGCAGCTCTTCTCTGAAGCTATCTCTACCTAACTTTCCATGAACAATCTTGTGGAATTTCAACTGCCATGGGTCTATTTCTGCACTACCCAATTTTCCTCTACAAACCCAGTGGGTGCCAGTATTGTTCTCAGTTTTTCCTGTCATCCATTTGGATGAAAAAGTGCTCATATGGGGAGTGAAAAAGTAAATATTTCTCCTGGATAGCACGTAATTGATTTTCCAGTCATTCTCAGTTATTGTATGCCACTCAAGAGACCTAAATGTACCAATAATGTAGAGAGAAGCTATTCAATTAGTGATACAAATCTCTTTGTTTTGACCTTTTATACTAAGGTCTTAGCCTAAATTAATGCAGCCAGCAATAAAACCATATTGCACAAAATGTTCTTTGAAGAAATAACCTATTGGGAGAAATGTCAAAACAAGTGAAGCTGTTTGGAAATAGGAATTGCAGAAGTGCTCTACATTCATATTTTATAAAACTATTTTTTTGGCACTAAATCATCAACTTTCATCTTGTATATAGTGTGACATAAGACTGGTGAGTTTACAGATTTTTCCCACACTTATTTTTCAAAGATCATTCCATGCTGAAGCATGCTGTTAACCCAGCCTTTGGGATTAGTTTAGCTACCATCACAGTGTTCTTGGCCTTCCTAATTTCACTTCCATGGGAACTTCAGGACTCCTTCCCGCCTTACGGTGCTGCTTTGAGAGGTTGGGATGACATTGCTGAAGGACAGAGAATAGGGAGCATTGGAAATAGGATACTCCCACTTCATATTTAATGGACATCATTGGTGTACTTTAAAAAGCAAACAAACTTCTGAGAGAAAAGATTCACCTGCTGCTGATACAAGGTACTCTGAAAATGACCATACGTAAAAATAGTTAGAAAAGATTGTTTCCTCCCTGTATCCTGGTTTATTTAATGCATTTTGCTGCAATTTGTGCGTCATAAATGTCAGTTTCTCTGTTGTGTCAGTGAGCTCTCAGCTTTCTTTCCTTTGTATAACTTTTAATTCTTTTCTTTGACTAGACGCCAAGTTGATGCTGTCTCTTTTGGTATTTCATGAATCACATGCCTTCCTGTTCCCAGCTGTCCCGCCATCCTGTCCTGGTGCTGAACCATTAGTCGTAGGCTCGGAGGCTCATTTGTTTCACTTTATCTCTGTTCTGCATTTTGATGCTGCTATTGGTTTGGGAGTTACTGAGGCAATTGTTTATGCCCACAGCCTGGTGAAGGGCTTTTGAGTGGCAATATTTTGCCCATCTGGAACTATAGCTCCATGCAGACTCTTTCTGACAGTCTACCAGCACACAAGTTTAAAGTATGTGTATGCTTAAGTGCATGTGTGAGTATTCATAGGTATATGCTTAAACAGCAGCTCTCAGTCTCAGGGTGTTTGTGTGGCCAGTGTTATCACTTGAGACATTTATCTTCTCCTTGTTTTTGCCCCCCTCATCTTGCCCTCTCAAAGCATAACAGTGCTGTTCCTCTCCTGTCAGTACTGTGCTTCCAAATCAGCAGATCCCAAACCCCAACATTGTTGGAAGCCAAGAAATCCACCATTATGAAAGCATTTGATTCTTGCTGACTGCAACTGAGCTAACTTTCTGTCTCCCTACACCAAGCGCTACAAAAATGCAATTCACTGGAGGCCAGCTGGCCAGATTCTGTGACATAAAAATTTCATTTTTACTCTTCCAAAATGTAGTAAGCAATTCAGGTCACAGCTGAAGAGTGCAAACTCGATATAAATCAAAACAACCCATGCTTATAAGGTAACTGCAAGTGATCACTGCACAGTTTCAGACTCTGCAGGCCTTTCACACCCAGAACTTCCCCTGACGTCAATGGAAATTTCGGATGATGACAGAGAGCAGTGACAATGTTGACTCCGGCAGTGAAAGGCTTGAGAGCCTACTGTTTATGTTTTCTCTGCCTTAGTTTGTATATGCTGTCCCTCACCACATTCGGAAGGCTACACAAATGCATAACTGCATTTACCTCAAAACAGTCCTGGGAAATAACAAGCCTTTATCCTCCTGTACAACTGCCAAGTTGAGGGGACACAGGCTACCTGGGTGACTTGGCCAAGTTGATACAGGAAATTGGTGATAAACCTTCACAGTGGGCCTCACATTCAACCTCACCTCTCACTGCTCTTTCCACTGCTTTCCCTGGAAGACTTTTCCTTCCAGAACCAGAACTGCTTTAACATTGCTCAGGGTGCCTCTACAAACAGCTGGAAGTTCTCTGCTGCCTTCAGAGAACTGCCTAATCTGCTAAGGTAACATTAAAAACAATGTTGTGGGTTTGTTTTTGTTTTGTTTTGTTTTGTTCTGTTTTCCAAAGCAAACACTATTTACACCAATTTCAATTAAGACATCCTTTTAAAGGGGTCAAACCCCATCACGCAAAATTCAAATTAGCTAACTTTGGCCCATGTAGAGCATGCACCACAGCTTTGCATTTGCAGTGTGAAATTGTTGCATTGGAGCCCTTTTTCCCTCTTGCTGCCTAATGCTGAGGGTGCAGCCCTCAGCATTAGCCCTCAGCATTAGGCAGCCCTAATGCTTGCCCTCAGACCAAGTCTGCTGCTCTTTTAGATAGGCATCAGGCAGCACCTCCAATTTCCCAGTGCCAGGACAAAAGGGTAACAGCTGCGTAACAAAGCTGCGGGTGCAAAGGGAAGCTGTCTTCCTTGTGCACATGGGGGCACATCAAGCAGACAGCAGCACCCGCTCCGCTGTAGAGAATGAGAGACCTGTGATCTGCAGCAGGTCTGCAACACCCTGCAGCGCTTGAGCATCACCCCATATCCGGCTGGAGTGAAGCCCCACTCTACGCCCAAGGGTGACCAGAGGCTTCTGTTGTGCTGCCCTCTGCCTGGAATGGGGTTAAATTGCATTATTGCTCACCTTTTAGGGAGTAAATTAGGCATTTAAAGAAATAATATTCCAAAACTATGGAAGTGCCATGGGGTAAATTAAGCTCACATCAGAGAAGCACAGAGCAGCCCTGCCACTGGCTTTGCTGTAGGAGCACCCAGCTGGCAAGTCAAACCAAAGACTCATGTCAACCCATTTGCTCTGCTGTTTGTTTCCTTTTGCTGCACATGATAAAAGTGAGGAGCAAGAGCCCTTCATGTCTCAGTCCCTCTGGAGACTCGACAGTGTATCTGCTGGGCTGGTGGCTCTTTCATGTCAGCAGTACAGCTTGAGCTCTGCATGGGCATCCAGGAAGATCTGAATTAATTGGCACTTGATTGCATCAAGCACTCAGTGACCCATTTCTGAAGACTGTCGTCATTGTGTGGTGTGTAGTATAAGCCCAAATGGTCCTACTGCAATCAGGCTTTAAGAGCACAAGCTCATGAGCAAGTTAGCTGGGTTGAAGACATTCACAGGTATCAGTAACAACTTGTCAATACAAAAGTGCCTCTTTAATGGACCTCCCCTATCCTCGTTTCTCTTCATGAACCAATTGTTCCCTGGCCCCAAAGTGGCATGGTTAAAACTCTAGGATTTGCAAACATAATGTAAGGAGTAGCTTTCAGAAAGCAGAAGTGCAATCCAGTATGAGCACAAACCTCTTCTTGCAAACTCTGCCTTGTAAATGTGGCTTGTGTGTGTTTGATAAAGCGCTGAATGAAAAATCTTGAAGTCTGGCAGACTCAGTGCAAATAATATTTCCACCTAAAAAGACATCGCTGGGATGAAAGGTTTCATCTCCCTTGTGTTGCTGCCCTCTGCTATGAGCTGTTTCTCACATTTGCTCTGCTCTTGCTGACTTCTCCCATTGCATCAGGATGGCTCTGCTACCTGCAAGAGGAAGTACCACCACCAAACCGCTTGTCAAATAGCAGCCTGGTAAATGGCACTGTCATAATTATCTGTCTCACAGAATTTCAGATGTTGAATATATGTTAGTGACCAGTAGATGCAACTGCATCCATCCGCAGAGCCAAGCAGAGCAGANATTAGTGACCAGTAGATGCAACTGCATCTTCCACACCCTGCAACACAAACTTTGTTCCCAGCTCGCTGTGCAGTCCAGGGTTTGAGTGGGCGGCTGCTGTGTAAGCCCCCCGTCACCAACTGGGCGACAACTGGTAATGTCCTAAGCAAATGTATGTGTGCAACTGTTTCTTTATCTCTCATTGCAAGTCTCGCAGCAGCTTTCTTTACTGTATATCGTTGCAATAAAAGTGTGGAAGTTGGAGAATGAACACCTTGTTAGAGACAAAACAGAATTCTCTGAAAGAAATAGGAGAATGCCCAGCATTGATGAGAAGGACTAAGGGCTCTGATACAAAGGTGACCAAATCCAAAATGGGTCGTCAGCCACAGTCTTAATAGTAATTAGACTTCCTGTCAATCGTTTGGATCCAGTATATAGTAACATACAATCATAGCTTTAAAATGACTCAACCTGCTTTTGAGTCACAAGCTTAATTTCTGTTGTCCCAAAACACCTTCAGTGAATGTATTGCTCCTAGACCTGCTTTTCACAAGAAAATGAGAGTAGACTCAAGGGAGAAAGTATAAGGAATATGCAAAGATAGAATGAGCTCTCCAAGCTAACTGGATTGCCAGTTTGCTGGGAAAAGTCTACCCAGAATGATGGAATCTGGATTCTTTGTTTTTGTTTTGTTCACAAAGAAGATAAGAAGTAATTTGGTAGACACAGACCTTATATAATTTTAATCTACCTCCTCCTACAGAACAGATCCTAAAATCTAGAAGCAGGCTTTTCTGTTCACCTTATTATAAAAATTCTACACCTTTCTCCATATATTACCATAACACCTTTGATAGGGTCCCATCACACAGATGTCTGGTGAACAGACTGGTGGAATCAACTTCCCATATGTTCCCTCAGACAAATACAGCAACGATACCACATGCTTGGTGTGTTACTTGCCATCTAAATCTTCAGCAATGGACAGGGAAGAAAACTAGCTTTGAATAAAAAGCACTTTATATTCCTTATAATTCATTTCATTTAGAATAAATATTAAGTGGAATCTGTGTCTTACTTGCATTTTTCTGTGTGTAAGATGGAATCTAAGATGCCTTGAAGATTGTTTACTTAAAATTCAGTAAAAAGTAAGGCCTGGGGAGGCAAAGTAATGTCAGGGTGGCTGTTAACGTGAATTGGGGGCTGGACTCATGCACTTAGTTCTTAACACTCTTAATGCTATGCACATACATATCAGTTCTCTGTCTGATCAGTTACATGAAAGATGTGGATATTACTGCTTTTGGTAAATAGAAAATGAAATTCATCTTAAGCATGGACTGTTCTGATTTCCCAACACATTCCTCTCTCCAACTGTTTGAACTCGGGAATTTTCTTACTGAGCTTTCTTGACTCCTCCTGTGCACTGCATTGCCACAGAACAGCCTGTGGTGGCCCCAGCATCTTAGTCCTGGCCGTCAGTGAACCTGAAGTTTGCGCTTTGCCACTTGCAGCTCTTCACCTCCATAGGTACACTTCTGCATCTACCATTTTACGACATTGTCGCTCACAGTTGTCCCTTAACCCTGCTATCCAAATAATTCAGTTTGTCAGCAGACTTTGTCACCTCATGGTGTGCCCGCGTGTTCAGGTTGCTTATGAGCACAGCAAGTGGTGCAGACACCCCAGCAGAGCTCTGCAAGACGTTGGTATCTTCCATCTCTTGCCTTATTTGCTCCTACCCAGTTTCCTGTTTTGTATTGATCCATTCTTCCATTCCAGCACCTTCCCTGACTGTTTTAGTTCTCTTAAAAGCCTTTTGATTAGGGCTTTTATCAGCAATCCTTGGAAACTTTCGCAGGGTAAATTAACTAGATCACACTTAGGCACATGCTCACTTCAGTGAACCCCCAGAGGTTTTCAAGGCAGCACTGCCCTAAGCCATGTTGACTTATCCTGAGTAGATGATATGCATCAGTTTGGCCAATAATTCTAGTCTTATCACAGTTTCTACCAGTTTGTCCAGTACCACCATCAGGTTCATGGACTTAGAACTTCTCATCTTTCCCTTAGATCCTTTTCTGAAAAATCAGTGTCATGCATTGGGCAGAAAGACAAGTTCAAAAGCAAAGCTACAGATCCCTGCTAGAAATTCACCTGCATCATTCTTGGGCTTTTTGAACTCCCAAGTAAACATGGTCTGGCAACTTGATACTGTTCATTTTATCAGTTTGCTCCAGAGCTTCTCCCACAGTCACTCTCATTGTAGGCAGATCCTCTGAAGAGTTCCCTGGATGGAAATCTCCCCTTTCCTTGTGCTAGGAACCCTGCTGCCTAGAAATCACTTGTGCCACCCGCAGTGACTTACTCTTCTCTGAGTGCTCGTGTTGAGCTCTCACCATGAGCTGCTCTCACTGGCACTGGCAGGCAGCTCGTTCCTCGTGTTGTGGAAGAAAGATTGTGGTTAGCCGTGATTCAGCTCGCTAGCTGCGCTTTCTTGGCCTGCTTTCACATGTCACTATCAGAGTTTATGACCCCTTCTGCTCGTGCCATTTGGACATGACGTCAGCTTCTGAAGTAACATCCCTCCCTCGCACCCTGCTCTTTAAACAGGCTCACTCCCTTTTGCCCAGCCCGTGGAATGCAGCTGGAGCTGGGCCTGTGCCCGCACTACAGTGCCCTTCAGTCCCACGCAGAACCCCACACCAAGTCCAACGGCAGTGCACTGGGGGCAGCAGTGGGAGCTTCATCAACGGTCTTAAAATCAGGATTTTGCCTTCCATCATTAGTCCTCTACATGTACAAACTGCAGGAATGAGCTCCATGTATAATTTCCTATGGTGCAGGACCATCGTATGGGGTAGTAATCTATGAAGGAAACTCCAGACTTTTCCCCATGCTTTTGCAACCTGAGCCTCCCACCCCTAGTGTTTTCCTAAAGCAGTTTACAGTATGTGAATTTTCCCTGCTGTTTGGTCTTCTTCTCTCTTTTTTTTTTTGGTGTGTGTGTGTGTGTGTTAACTTAAACAGTCTCTCATTAAGGCGTTTGAGTGCACGTTAAGACTTGTCTTGGAAATATGTATTCAGGTGGTTTGCAAGATTTGTATTATTTGCTTTTTTTGGAGTCATTCTGATGTGTTATGTAAATCCATAGTCGAGCATTTCCTGGGACCATTTATTGTGTAAATGCATAGTTTGGCACATGTACAGTGCTGAAAAAAAACATTTATTTTGTATTTTGCCTCTCTGCTTCAGAGAAGAAAGATCAGCCAGGAGCTTTTTTTTTTTTTAATTTAAGAGAAGATAATCTTCTCATTTCATTTCCTATCAGAATGGGTGTTCTGCCAATGAGCTGGGAGCCCCTGAAATAGACAGAAGTTCGCAGGCAGACCATTAGCCCCAAACTCTGGGCAAGAACAAGTAACATTCAAGGTCAGACATGCTGGATGGACTTCTGCAGTCATTTCCAATGAACTTGCACTTAACAAAATGCTTATAGAAAAGAATATGTGTGGACCTATGGGCATTAACAAACTTATTAGGTAATGTTCATTTTGAGAAACTACTTAATATCATCTTAGCTATTTTTCAGTTCATGGAATCCTGTGGTTTTGGTGGCAGCCCCAGGTGTACCAGTTGCTGGAAGCTGTAGGCTGTCCTGGCTCTGCATGAATCCATCCGCAGAGCCAAGCAGAGCAGAGCTGCGCTCCCTGGCATCACTCAGTGCCCGATCATTCATGAGTCACTCACTGAGCAGCATGATGTTCCATCACAGGGATCTTCACATGGAGGGTGTCAGTTACGAGCACCTTGATGCACGCCAAGCCCTCAGGGCCTGCAAGCCTTTGCTTTCCCTTGGCATTGAGACCTGCCAGGCTGCAGGTCCCATTTCACACTGCGTGAGGTGCAAAGAGGAGAGCGCAGAGCCAGGGAGGCTGTGGCAAAGAGGGGATCAAAGAGGAAACATGCTGAGAATGGCACTTCATTACTTGAGGAAGCCCACTTTGCAACATGGGAAAGCATGAGACTCTTACAGGTAGGTAAGGAGGGCTGGCTCTGCACACCTACAGGGAGTCAAAAGTTATTGGTTTCCAACAACCAGACAGGATTAGATGCATCCTGGGTGCCTCTCCCAGGAGCAACACTGTTTGGTGGAGCCCATGGTCCTTACCCGGGCAAGGAGGCCAAGGGCCACGAGGAGCCTCCCTAGTAAGAGGGATGGGCAGGGGCCACCAGGACCACCCAGAACAGGCTGGGATAGCTGCAAAGCAGAAGCTATACGGAGCTTTACGGCCTCTCAGCACTAGGAAGCAACTTCCCAGAGCTAATCTGGACACGCAGGAGGGATGCTGGAGGCAGGGTATGAGATGTTCTAAGACCTCTGGAAACAGGAGAGTAATAAAAGCCATTCCATGAACCCTGGGCACTCCTCCGTATAATGCTGAGGCTGGTGGATTTATTTCCAGTGTTTTACAATCTGGGTCACGCCACAGGAGCCTCCATGCAACTGTTCTGCTGGCATGTGAATTTGCAGTGACTCAGGGAAAAAAGCACTCAGAGGCAGTCTTGATAAGTAACCGAAGTCAGTTATAAAATAAACATGAGGAAAAAAATGCCCAGATCTCAGGAAAATGCAGCATATAGGCATTCCTTATCCCAGCTCTTTCAAGCAGTCACTGACTTTACCTGTCATGCTTTGGTCACCATGTCTGTAAAATGGGGATCTTGAAACCAACCTTCACTTGCACAGTTCAAAATCTGTCCATTGGTGAGGCTGAGATTATGCCTGCCCTGCATGAACCCTGGGCATCTTCAAGGGAGAGAGAAGCTGAGCTGGAAGTACAGTACTATGCTCTTCTTCTTCAGTGATTCTTCGTCATTATGTACCTTTTTGGAGATTTTTTTTCAGAATATTTTAGCTTAACGTGTGTTTCATATCTGCAGATCTGCACAGTAGTCTTCTACCTAGCACCACTGGTGGTCTTAATGTATGGGGCAAATGCCATTGCTGGGAAATTCCATTGCTTCATTTTCTGATGTTACCTGTTCACTCATCACAACTGAGGTGTCACTGTGTTCTGTTCACCCCAGAAGTACCATTAGAGGCATATAATTACATATCATCACCTTTTACTGAAGTTTTCACCCGTCACAGGTTGGAATTACTTAGGAAAGCCAACAGTGTCTTTTTTTCTTGAGGAATTTAAAATTAATTTAATACTGTCTGATTCAGCTGTTTCATATTCTTCAACATAAATGTTCTCTTTTTATCTTTCATTGCTGTATATAATGTGCACGTGTTAGTCATTTCTTGGCAAAGCTGCGGCCTCAACCTACACGTCTGCATAAGGAAGACATCAGCTACCTCCAACCAGTCTAATTGAGTACTGATTCTTGTGAGTTGTTGTCCTGTAAGATGACTGGTCAGGGTCTGACTTGGTCAGCCTTGGGAAAGGTCACCAAAGCAGAATTTCTGTAGAGTTTTCTTACCAGTCTCAGAGCATGTCTCAGACAAGTCCATCCTTCACAGAGTTAGAGAGTTTACACAGAGGTTGGTAGTCAGGGCAGGCTCAAGAGTTTGGCACATTGTCTTTCCCCGCTCATCCTGTCATCCCTCTTGTTACAGGTGCCATAAAGAGCCATATAAGTCCACTGGAATTACAGTGCCTTACCGAGTTTTCCTGTATGTTCTGAGGCCTGACCATGTTCCAGACAAACCTAAGGAAGGGGAAAACTGGAAGTAACCTATTAGCCCTCCACCTCCCCAAACACCGGTCCGTGTACAGGAAGAATTAGACTCGACTCCAGCTTCCATTTGCATTATTTATTCCTTCTTAGGAGGACTGAAGCCTGCCACTGGTTTCCAGGAAAGGTGCCCGGGCCATCAGGTACAGGCTGCTTTGTGAGGCCTTCATGTGCACAGGTCTACCCTGTAGGGAAAAGTTAAAAAGTTGGGGGCCTCAGGAAATCAAGCAAGCAGACGTGTGCACATCAGTAGCCCACACATTCGGGTGCTCCCTACATGCTTTCACGTCCCTTCACAGGCCTGGGTCATTTCAGGCCTTTGAAGGCCCTCACCATCGCTGCAGAGCTGCAGTCCCTGGACACATGCTCCACATTTAGTCTTTGCTACAGGAGTGAGTCAGGACGCACTCCTGCCTCCCCACGGCAGGAGGTTATTCTGATGGTTGCTGCTGGGACTTCTCTAGCAGGCACCGGTTAATCCTGACAGGCATCTGCCTGCCAGGCATCTGCATTAAGTACAGGTGTCCCGGGTACTTTATGGGCATCCTGACATGCCCACGCTGTGGTGGGTCTGTAACTCTCTACTTAGAGGCCTCATCCCTGCCAAAGTCTTGTGGATTCTGGTCCTTAGCTGCTTGTCACAGCATGCCCTGACTACTTGGTGTGCCCTCACAGAAACCTGTAATGCCACAAGCTACAAGTGTAGAGCACTAAGACCTCTACAACGCTGCAGAAGCTGTGCTGCAGTGATAAGTATTACAGAAAACCCTGAGACATAAAGACCTTCTTGTCTTTATTATTTTACTTTAAACTGTTTGTGGATTCCATAATCTTTCCTATATTTGTTCATTTTTTTCTTATTATGTTTTTGGTGTTTATCTTCACTAACCCAGCTAAATTAGCTCTGCCCCATTATGTGCGACACAAGACCATCACCGCAACTGTGCATCCCCAAGTGAGGTAAATCAGAAGCAGTTAGTGCCCAAGTTGCATGCTAAATAAGAATTAAACATATTAAAAGCAGGTGTTGCAATCAAATGAGACTTCCAAATAAAATAGCAGTAAAGTGCTGTTCTTTCCCTTTGATCTCACAATTACATGTTCAACAATGTTCATCTCACACTGTCTTTTAAATCTTTAACTGTTGCTCTGTAGTTGAATGTATAGAATGAAGAATGTATAAATCCTACCAAAGCAGAATGAGTGCATTTCACTCCCATTTTGCACAACAGAACTAACTACTGAAGAGGAAAGGTAGGCAAGACCAGAAGATGCACACTTAAGTGGTCCTCTGGGACAGGGATTTGGCCTGTTGGTACCTCAAGACAAAAGTATGCCAAAAACATATTAAGTTATTGAAGTTGCCATTACAGATTTAGGAAAGATGCAGCAGAAATAGAAAATACATGTGAGGAATACATTCCAAAAGAGAATGGTTGTGCAAGTCAGTATTTCTTTCCAGGTTAACTTTTGCTACATTTTTCTCTCATTGTCACAGAGCTAATACTAGAACCTTTTGGTCTGATGCAGGTTTTGATCTACTGCTTCTTCTAGCAAGTGACTTTCTGGATTGCAGGTGTTCCTTTGGCCTTGCAGTGTCTGCCCCTGCACACTGAGTAAGGCCAGCTTGCTCCTGATCTTCACCAGGGTGAGCACAGGGCCGCTGGGGGTAACGAAGCTGCCGGCCTGCCAGAGAATCTGGCCTCTTCATTAGCTATTGGCAGGAAAAATGTGCCCTGCTCATCTCTGCGCCAATTAGGCCTGCATGGATAATTTGCAGTAGCACTGTTAAAATTTGTATGTTTTCCATTCAGTGTACAAAAAAGAGATATGGACTAAAACTTCACGCCTTATCTTCTGGGGAACTTGAAAGCCAGTTACAGCAAGCAGAAGCAAACAAGCAGGACAGGACACCATGGATATTAAAACCCTGCAGACTAGAAGAAGAATTCCCTGTCTACTGAGTCGTGTAGGGGCTCAGTTCTGCTAGGGAAGAACCGTCCCCAGGCAGCTCTTGCTCCCCATTCCAGGTGACATCCCTGTTCAACAGCAAAGCAGGCTCTAAGGAGGCCCACAGAGAGCAGTACCTGCACGTCCGGGTTTTCAGCTCCCACAGCCTTCCCCAGCCTGGGTTCATGTGCAAATCAAGTGAATCCAGCCTGCAGCTGCCCAACAAAACTGCATCATCAAGCAAGGGGCAAAGCAGGCTTGGGGCTGAGGTTATAGGCAAGACTGGCAGCTGTGGATTTCTGGTAATGCCAGCAGGAGTAGGTTGGGTCAGTCTTTGATCACGATTTCTCTTTTAACACTGAGAGTGAGGTTTCTCTTACCAGACATGCCCTGGAGGTGTGCGTGTCTGTGTTCCTGGCCCCAGGCTCCTTTCAGTGCTGAAGGGAAAACATAGCTTCTTCCTGGGAGCAATTCACCCTAAGATTGGCATCAAAAACAGCTCAGGGAAGTGTATCTCCATCCACTGTAAACATAGCCTGGGGTGCTCAGTTGAGAAGTAATAATTAACTTGTACATAGTTGAAGTTTAGTATGAAACTAGCTGCTAACATTCAGTTTCACAAGGAATTGCTGACACTTTGGAGCTCTTCCTGGTTATTGCAACCACAAGTGCACTCAGGGAACTGGCAGGGAGCATGTGCTGGCTGTGGGGAGGCCTCTCTGTCTGGATATCTTGGAGGTGCATGAAAAGGCATATACCTTTTAAGTAAATCAGGCAGCTTTCCACTGATTGTGCTGTTTTCAAGACAGGTTCTCCCTCTTGTAGAGGTGCTCTGCTTTCTGGAAAGGCGTCTCCTTGTCCATGTCAAGTTGTTGGGCACAGGCCTCAGCCATGGTCATCCTGGCCGATGCCGTGGCCATCAACTGGGATGCTGGCCCTCAAGGACACCTTAGCAAAGCAGATGAGGAGACATCATCCCTCTTCACCCCTGCCCATCGGGGCTGTCAAACTTACACCGCCTGCGGTGCCCCAGTGGCTTCAGGATGCTGACGGGCCAAGGACGAGTGCCTGGCACAGCCCACATGCATCCAGGCTGCCCTGGGGACAGCAGACCCAGAGTCCCACAGCATCCCGGCAGGCAGATGGACCAGCAATGTTCTGCCCTTTCAAATCCCGAGGAGTGACCCAAGGAGACTTTATAAGGCTCTGCACCCTCCTGCAAGAGGTCTCAGATCCCCGGTTAAGTGGACTGCCTGCAACCTGTCCTTTTCACCTTTATTAAGGATATATATTTTCATTGCCAGATGAAATTATTAAATATTTATATGCAGGGGTTTTGGGTGTGTTCAAGCACAGCTGGATAACCACAAGGCACAAGCTCTATCAGAGCTATGAAAAACATCAGGATGCTCAGTGGGTTAATATACCCATGTGAAATACTGGGCAGCAGAAGTAACTGTGTCCAAAAGCTGCTTTCAAAATACTTAAAGCTCAAGTTATTCTGGTGTGATTTCATCCCTTGACTGTCCCGAGACACTGTGTAAGTTATATCACAGTCCTGTCTGCATCCCATAACTATTTACCTAATGTGAATGAGTACCTTGACAGCTCTCTTCACCGAACACTTCCTGGTCTGACTTCGCAAGCTCTGTTATGTCTCAAAAAAACCCAGAGTTTCTGTAATAATTTATTGGTAAACCTGGGGAGACAATTAATTGTGAGGGAGCTGTTATGCAGCCGTCCTTGCACACCAAAATTATCATGTTTCTCTTAATTCTCCTCAGATCATTGCATTTAAGATTTAATTTAAGACACTAGGTCTGAGAGGCCTATTTATGCTGTGTGATAGCCTCCAAAAGAGTGGTTTGGCCTGAGTGGTCCTGGGTTCAGCAGTCCTTTTGGGCATTGCCCTGGGTGCGTGTGGGTTGTGGGGTGAGTGCCAGGCTATGCTGCCATGAAGATCCAGTGTTACATGTTAGAAAAGACCCAGTAAGAGGCTTGGAGCGTATGAAAAGCACATGTTTCTTCATTTTCAAACCACCTTGTCTTATGAAAGCAAGTTGCAAAATGGAAATGTCTTAGTAAAAAACACCTGTTGTACCAAATAGGAAAAGGATTCACAGTGGCAGAGAACAGCATCTCCTGAAGTATTAATGGCAACCCAATTTCTGAATTGTGGCTTGATTTATGACCTCTGTCCATAATTGCTGGTAAGCAAATCAGATGCTCCTACAGATTTTAGATGCTCTTCGTTATGTAGTACTTGGCCTCACTGGACTGCTTTTTGTGCACATGCACAAGGAAAGATTACCCTTACCTAGAAGAATTTGAGAAATATATATATATATAAATAATGATAATTATGAGAGAAGAGTTGTAGCACAACTTGTTCTTGTGTAATGCACAAGAACAAGAGGGCAAGGTGCGTTCTGGATGAGAACCTCTGTTTCATTAATGTGCAGTTTGATGTTCACTGTAATTAACTTCATGAAGAATGGTTTCAGAGACTGCTAGAAAAGAGCTCTGTGGATGGACACAAAGAGGAATTGGAGTAGACAGGGATAAAAGACATGGCACGCAGCAGGGGTGCAGGTGAGGAGCACAAGTCATTTGGTTTGGAAGGCCCCAGCCTGCCTCCTGGATCTGGATGAGGCTCCTGTTTTGGGGCTGTCATTCCTCTGAGGGCCATTTGAGATACCCAGCTCCTCATTGCACTTCTCTATTTGCCTGGGCTGCTCACCTGAGAGCCGTATCAGCATGATGTGCTTGGTTACATATAATGTAGTGACATCTGATTCCATGCTTGGGGAAAAGATTTGGGCAGGAATACCATTTTTTTCCTCCAGGAAAACTGGATTCCATTTTAGTCCTTACATTTGACTAATGCCATCCTGACCCTCTCACACTAATCTCATTTAGTGTAATTCATTTAAACCGTGCTTGTGCTTTTGGTCTTCAAGGCATTAGGCTGGCTGCCTGTGACACACTAGCAGTTGAGCCCTCACCTGCATCTGGGTTTCTGCCCATAGCTGGAAGTTCTGACAAGTTGAAGTTTTAACCCAGGATTTCATTTCTAAATGTCTCTCCACATTCACTTCAACTCCCTCGTGTCTCCTATAGCGAGTGATGGGCACAGCTTTGCAGGGCTGAGTGAGGCCTCCATTTCAAGTGAATATAATGTTTGTGAAAGGGGCTGTCTGCAGAGTGAATCCGCAGCACATGTTCAGCCCAGTGCTACGAGCATCCCTCAGCTCCCACTTGCACTTACGAATTCAGGCCTTGATGCCAAGAGCCAGGGACTGGGATGAAAGTGTCTGTCTGCAACAGCCCTAAGACAGGGCAACTTCTGCATGGCCGTAAGTCAGGCTGACCAGATATCAAAAATAAAAATAATGCTCTTCCTTGATGCTGCAGCCTTTTACCTGCTGCAGCAGAAGGGGTGTAAGCAGACGGGCTGTGCAAGAGGCTCCTCCATTGTAGTGACCATCTGCCTTTCCCCTCTCCAGCCACAGCTAAGTCCTGTAAAGGGAAGTAACCTGAAAGGTCTGTGCAGTCGGGTTATCTGGAGAGAAACAGGTTTGCAAGCAAAGCCCAGTGACCTCTACAGAGATGTACTTAGAGAGCTGAACAAAACCCAATAATTCCGGCCAGATTTCACATGGCCGGAAGAGCACATACTAAACTACTTTTACTTCTGTGGAAATACATAGCATTAGTGATGGGGAAAATCTGAAAAGGTTGGGAATATGGGCTGATTTCTTTAGGTGTTCACTTCATGCAGTCCTATCCTCTGAGAAAACGGATCAGGATCAAAGTTCTGTCAGACTCCAAATAATGTGACTCACATAAGCAGCCTCAGGAAAGAAATGGAGCTTGAAATCCAAGGCAGTGCTGGAAGCCCATTTGACATTCATTGTCGGAGGAAATTTTAATTTTGTTCGTATTTTATCTAAGCACCTCATTAAAGTACTTTCAGGTCTTAGGGGTTTTCTGGGTTTGAAAATGAGCAACCAGCGCAGGCAGCCGCCCCGTTGTTTGCTGCTGCGTGAACATGCGTCGAGGCCACCGGCTCAGCCGTGCGCGCCGCAGCCCGGTGCATGCGCGGGTGCGCGTTGCTGCCGCTGCGTGCGACGGACGTGCTCCCAGCACCGCTGCACGGCGGGAGTGGGGCGGCGCAGACTTCGCCTCACGCCGCCTGCAGCAGGGGGGCCCCCGCGGCCACCTCCCCGACCCCTTTCGCCACTCGCTTGGACTCCCTCCTCCTTGTCGGGCTTGCTGGAACAAACCGTTGGCGCTTGGCTTTGCTGCACCACAGCAGGATCCGCTCCTGCGGCCTCCTGTTTCGGCACTCGCACTGCCCCGTGCCCTCTTCCCACAACTCATCCTGCTACTGCGACCACCACGGTGCTTTTAGCCACATCCCGCCTCTCCGGTGGAAAATCCCAGGGCCTAACTGGGCTCCAAGGAGGCTCCTCCAAAGCCAGCACTGGGTGTCCCGGGCTCAGAGCTTCCAGGCAGCACTGGGATAGGCACAGAGAGGGTGCCGGGGCCCCCGGTTTCCACAGTTGTGAGGTGAAAAGAGCAACACCAGCGTGTCCAAGGTGTGCAGCTGTCTTGGTGCTCACCCCAGAGTGGAATTCAACCTCCCGGCTTCACCTCTTGCTCTCCTTCCATGCTTGCACCCCCAGAGTGTTGGTGTTGTGCGCAGGTGGTGGCTGACGCAGCAAGTGCTGAAACTTGTCGTGTTTCCTCATCTGCAAGGTGTGCGCCTTCTCCAAACCGAAGGGAAAGGGACCCAAAGCAAGGATGAAGCCTGTATGTTTGCGCTCTGCCTGGCCTGTGTAATAACGCTGCCTTTTTCTCCTTGTTTTAGGGAGTGCTGCCGATTTTTTGGAGACAATGGCTTGACTTTGAAGGTGTTTTTTACCAAGGCAGCACCCTTTGGTGTTCTTTGGACACTGACAAACTACCTTTACTTACATGCAATAAAGAAAATAAACACTACGGATGTCTCCGTGTTGTTCTGCTGCAACAAAGCTTTTGTGTTCTTGCTTTCATGGATCGTTCTGAGGGACAGGTTCATGGGAGTGAGGGTAAGTGCCTCCTTATCTCTGTCTCCCTTCCTCCTCCTCGCCCTTCTGCCTTTCCTTTACCCCCTTCCTCCTGACGGGTTAGTTGGGCACCCCTGCAGGCCAGCGAGAATCCCTGCAGAAATCCTTAGCGAGGGCGAGCGTGTCCTTTCCCGCAGTCGGGTCGGGAGCACCCAGATCTCCTGTTTCTGGCAACCTTTGCAATTTGTCCTCACAAAAGGGAGCCAGGATGAAGGTAACTCCATTTTGCTGCCAACACTTATCAGTCTTGATCTCTTTTGAGTGAATATCCCCAGGCCTGGGTCATTAGTTTGGTCTCTAAGTTCCTGCGAGCCCACACCATGAGCAGGGCATTACTAGTTCCACTTGGGAGTATTTGGGGCCCTCTCCTCTCCGCTCCTACGTGCCTGCAGCAGGGGCTTGGAACTGGCACCATTGCCATCCACATCCATGTTGGTGTCGGGCTGCGACAGAGAGGAACTTGGGAGAGGAGAATGGGGCTTGTTTTGCCTTTGGCGATGTGTGAGTGTGCCACTTGCGGAGGATCAGTGTCCCATGTGTGCGCAGGGATCCCCCCAGCTGTATGTCTGCCCAGCAGCTGTGGGGATCCAAACTCAGGACGGGCTACGGACACAGAGGCACGTGCCAGGGCTCCCACTTGTGGCACTGACTGCAGTGAGCAGCAGGCTGCCCGCGGGAGCGTCCAGCACTGCGTGATGGGGGAAAGGAGGCCTCCGAAGGGGACCTGTCCAGCGCAGGGGCTGCCTGCAGCCCCGGTTCTTGGCAAGTGAGGTGTAAAACCCCACGGCACCCAGTACTGGCCAGCCCCACACAGCCAGCCCCATGACGCCGGCGCTGGCTCCAGGTCCGACGAGCTGGTGCTTCGCAGGCCCATGACATATGGTGCCCCCTGGCAAGGCCGGTGGGCAACTGGCCTTCACAGTGGTGACCCACTGGGCGAGCGCAGAGGTGTTTGTGCCTCTGTGTGGGCAGAGAGGAATTACAATAGAGAGACTAGTGAGTCATACCTGCATAACGGCATCAGCTGGCAAGTATTAATTTATCAATAATTATGATAATAATACCTATTTTTTCACCCGCCATTTTAGGAGCATTCCGCTCACTAATCTGGTCAATATTTTAGTGCTCAGAAGAGGTTTTTTCTACCTCACCACTTGGAGCAACTAAGAGTTAACTTTACCAGAAGCATTTCTGTCTGGCAGGAGAGCTTGGACAACCGTGCAGGTGTTGCAGCCAAGAAGCTGCACAGGGGATCACTGCAAATTGTACCTGCCAAAAGCCCATCCTCCCCAGCTGGTATCTGCACTCGCCCATTAAACTTCCCCGATAGCCGTACTCTCAAAACAAATTAGCTGCGTTTTTGAGAACACAGGCAAGGCTATCCTGAAATAATCCTGGAGGCAGGGAAGCATCACTGTTATCCTAGCCATGTTGACAGTGGTCAAAAAAAAGGAGCTGTGTGGTTTTCATATTTTTTCATGGTGCTGTCAGTAAATACCTTGTTGAGTTGGTCAGACTCCAGGAGAAAAGATGTGCAATCGGAGGACTTCTGCTTTCTTGCATTTGCAGGTTACCCCTTAAATCACTGCACTATGAGATTGTATGTGCTATTTCTCACCTCTGTATGTGGCTGGTTTGGGGCTGAAAAATACAGACACACATACAGACACATACACAAGACCAGGGACAATTTTGTGAAGGATTGTGCTCTTCTGGGGTATGTAAAGAGAGAAATTACCACAGTTCACCAGGAGGTTTGTAGTTGGAGCTTGGCCTTGAGTCATTGGAGGTGACAGGTACTGAAGGATAAATCCTACTCCAGATTTTTCCCCACTTCCCAGAGGGATAGAAAGAACAGGACACAAAGTGCTGTGGTCTCAGTCACATCTTGCCTTGGCAGACCTCAGCTTGCCAACCAGCACGGCCCTGAGGAGCTCTGGGGGTGCACCCAGAAGGGACATGTGTGAGGAGTTCTCTTTTCTCAGTTGGCAAGGTGCATTTTCTGCCCTTCTTCTGTACAGCTCATGTGAAAGCAGTTCAGCCTGCATTGCAGCAAACAGCCTCGGGTCTTGGCCACGCTGTGAATGGGGCACCCCCAGGACCCAGGAGGACATCTCAGGTCTCCTCACAGCAACAGAAAACAGAGTCAACAACTTTCAAACATGTTTAAGCAGACACTATGATGTAATGTGTTTTCCTTTAGGTCTGAGCATACAGAGAGGCAAGGAGTTTTCAACACATGCTAAAATCCCAGCTTTGCTGCTTAGGCACTTGTAAGTCCCTCCATCTCCTGTAATGAAGCTGCACTTCTCCCCCTTTCTGATTCCCTCGCCCAGGGCCCAGGTAGGATTGTCCAGGTAGGGTGTGAGGTGTCCCCTTCCCTCACACATGGCAGACATGTGATGAAGCTGTGTGTGCCTGAAGCGCTCCTCCTGCAAGCTCTGTCACCGGAGGGCTCGAGGTGTTTGGAGATAGCGTCAGCCCGGTTGCTGTGATGTGGCACGGTGCAGGCAGGGCTGACCTGCTGCTCCTGACCTGCTGGATAGACAGGCTCAAAGGCTCTCAGAGAAGAACGTACATGATACTCCTGACACGGTGAGGCGTTACTCCAAGACCCATCTGATAGTCGTGACATACTTGATAAAGGAGGCAGGAACTTCTGCCGAAGCAAAACTGTTTGTAGGCTGACTTTATCTGCTTTGATCTTTGAGTCTCGTGTTCCCCTTTGTGGAAGAGTAAATAAATAAAGTAGTTCAGCATTCAAGAGACCCATCAGTTGCTACCCTCTCCTGGGTATATAATGTATAGACAAGCATACCTATGCAGTGGTATTGCAAAAAAAAATGTATTATCAAATTATCAGCCAGCCCATGAAGCTAAAAGCAAAACTTACTCTTCAATTCATTACTAAACCTTTTTTCCACTGAGTATCCATTGCAGCGTCTCACTTTGTTGTGTGCCATGGAGGCACCAGCTGTTTTGCCACAGCCCGACGTGGGCCCTGGCTCTCGTGAAGAGTGGGCAGAGCACACCAGGTCTTGATGGATGGTTGCCCAAAGGCTCAGTCAGGTGCTGTAGGAAATGCTGCAGTCATCACTCTCTTTTCCAGTTTTGTTACCTGTAGTGCAGGGAATATTAAAGGAGTGAAGATGCCATCTGTCAGAGGGGCCCCATGCACACACCTGGAGAGTGTGAAGAGCAACACTGAGCCAGAAGAAATCCATCTGCCCCAGGAACCAGGCTCCAACAGCTGCCAGTAGTGGGCACCTAAAAAAAATGTGTCTAAACAGGAAAAGCCTAAAATGGTATTTCTTCATGGACCACCCCAGCTTCCTACAATTTGTGGCTCAGGGTATTCTGAGACAGAAGTGATTTTCATGCAATTCCTTGATAGATTTTTTGAGTCTATCCTTGTAAACTTTTCACATCCACGGTATCTGACAGCGAAGATTTCAATGATGAAGACAAATCTCCTTGGTTTGTTGTGCATCTGCTACATGCTAGTTTTCACAGAAAATAGTTTCATATTTTTTCTTGTACATCCATATCTGTGCAGGCTGTCTGGATGTTTCTTCAGTTCTGCCTGTTTGAAATAGCTCAGTTTGCTGTAGAGGAATGCACTGCGTTTTTTTCTTTTTTTTTTTTTGGTTGGTTTGTTTGTTTTAACTCTCATTGCCTTGAGGACAGAAGCCTGTCTAGGATTGCAGGACCCATTTTCACAGGTACCATGCTTTCCATTAGGGATGGATGCACTGCAGCTGTGCATGGAGACAGGGGTGCAAGCCAAGATGCCTTCTCTGAACCTTCCAAAATTCAGCCATGTGCACATTCAGTCTTTGCAGTTTGGACCAGGCTCAGCTCTAATCAGGTCATAAACCTTTTGGGTATCTTTTGGGCTGAAAACTGCTGTGTAGATTCAGCATCTTCCGAATGTGCTGCCCAGGGACTTCGTCCAGCGAGGGGCTGCGCAGGGAGCCCCTCCATAACCCTCAGCTGTGCAGATTCAGCATCTTGCACAGAAATTTCTAGACTCATAGCCCTTCTTATCGAGATATTAATCATTAAAACTTGTATTTTCCAGGGCATGTATTTTTCTGCTGATTCTACCTTTTTTCAACCTTTATGCTTCTATACCATTCTACAGAAACACCTCTGGAAAGTACATCTTTTTGAAAAATGCAGTATTCTTCCCCTAACAGGGATTGTAGGCATTGGTATCNTGCCCAGGGGCTTCGTCCAGCGAGGGGCTGAGCAGGGTGCGGGGCTGTGCAGGGTGCCCCTCCATAACCCTCAGCTGTGCAGATTCAGCATCTTGCGCAGAAATTTCTAGACTCATAGCCCTTCTTATCGAGATATTAATCATTAAAACTTGTATTTTCCAGGGCATGTATTTTTCTGCTGATTCTACCTTTTTTCAACCTTTATGCTTCTATACCATTCTACAGAAACACCTCTGGAAAGTACATCTTTTTGAAAAATGCAGTATTCTTCCCCTAACAGGGATTGTAGGCATTGGTATCAGACTGTAGGAGCTGCCTGCTTTATGATGTCCTGTGGAAGCTGTCACAGGGGCCTTTCCAGAGCCCAAGTTTCAAAACTTGACTGTACAGCTCCGGGGCTGAACAGGCTGAAGTGGGGTGGTGAGAGGCAACAGCAGCCTGCGGATGGGACTCAAACCGCAGGTCTGGCCTCAGGAAAGGGTTTGTTGGCACTGAACCAGCTACCAGCCAGGATAAACTAATTTACTCCAAACATCTCAGAAACCTGGCTGTGACTGCGCAGCTGTGGTCTAGGCAGGGTGTCCCTGCATGGCTGCAGAGCCACAGCAAGGATGGCGCTGCTGAAAGGCCATGTGATCCAGGAGCCTGGATCCAGGAACCACCTGGAAGGGCTTGAGGCAACTGGCAAGAGTCCCACGAAAGCCAGGAGCCTCTTTCTGACAGGAAAATCTCCGAGGTGACTTGTTGCCCTCCTTCACAAATGATACCGGTCCCTGGTGCTGGTTCCGCAGTCGCAGATGGTGACAGACTCAAATGTCTGAACTCCTGTGCCTGCTATACCTCCCTCAGCCACTGCCCAGCTTTTTCCCCATGTAAGGTGGCTGATAGGCTGAAACAGAAAGTAGTTACATGAGTTTTGTTCTGCTATTTGTCTAAGGTTACTACGGTTTTCATAGAATCATAGAATGCCTAAGGTTGGAAGGGACCTCTAGAGGTCATCTAGTCCAACCCCCCTGCACACGCAGGGCCACCTAGAGCACGTGGCACAGGGCTGCATCCAAGCGGGTCTTGAAGATCTCCAGAGAAGGAGACTCCACAACCTCTCTGGACAGCCTGTTCCAGTGCTCTGTCACCCTCACTGTCAGGAAATTTTTCCTTAAGTTTCTGTGGAACTTTTGATGCTTAAGTTTTTGGCCATTTCCGCTTGTTCTGTCAGTGGGCACTACTGAAAAGAGGTATCTTCCTCACTGCCTCCTTTGAGGTACTTGTACACACTGATTGGATGCCCTCTCAGCCTTCTCTTCTACAGTTTTGCTGTAAAAAAGGGCAGGAGCCGATGATGCAGAAACACAGCCATGTCCTGTGTTTGCCCATGGTGAGGCTGCCCAGTAACACTTGCTTTCTGCTTGTCTCCACGCAGATCGTGGCTGCTATATTTGCTATTGCAGGGATCGTTATGATGACGTACGCCGACGGGTTCCACAGCCACTCCGTTATTGGGATAGCCTTGGTGGTGGGCTCTGCCTCAATGTCTGCTCTCTACAAGGTAAACACACCAGAGAGATGCCGGTCACCACCTGTCTTGACCTCAGTTGCTCAGGAGCACTACAGGTGTCCTGTGCTTCCTGGAAAAGGAGGCTGCCGGATTTAATCACGGGTTCTGGAAATACCCTGCAAGAGATTTAGAAAAATCATAGCTTCTTTTTCAAGTCACTGCACTGCCCCCCTTGGCCAGTCCTCATTCAGTAACATACATGGTCTGCACTAGGCTTAAATGAGGATCAGGGGGATAATCATATGTTTAAAATTCAAAGCACACACTTATGTATTTGCCTCTATGCAGCACATGGCACTCAGATAGAAATGAGCATTTTTAAGGTACAGTTCATTGATCCTAGCTCAGATGTGTGCACAGGGAAGAGCAGTCAATGTCTCCATCTGGTCTGCTGAATTACAAGGCAAATAGGGCAGCTAAGTGCTGCAGCATTAACCCACGCAGCCCAGGGACACCCACCACCCTGAGTAGCAGCCAGCCGTGTCCCTGAGCATGATGCTGTGCGGCTTTGCCCTCGCTTTCTCAGATAGCCTTAAACAAGACAACTCATGGAGTTTCATATTGCTGTTTCCTCTGAAACTGCATATCCTTTCAAGGCCAGGCATAGATGCGGCCCTCCAGACACTGGGAATCACCACCAAAAGGCAGAGAAAATCCTCATTCAAGGCTAGGACTTAGTTCTGCCCCATTTCTGCCTGGTTGCTGCAGCATCGGCCTACTGGGGACAAGATGACCCCAGCCCAGCCGTCCTCACTGAGGACAAGATGTCAGGCCCTGGTAGTGCTCAGGCCAGCCTGGCTCTTACAGCCTCCTCAGCAGCCCCTCATCAGTAAAGTGCACCGAAATATTTCTGTTACCAGAGCCTGCTTCTCCAAGGTAGCAAGGCCCTTCCTTCGTCAGGGAAAAAAAAAAGCGGGGCATGCTACAAATTAATATAAAACTTGGAGGCTTTAAGCCCCTGTGTCCTTCTCTTGCAGGTTTTATTCAAACTTCTTCTGGGCAGCGCTAAGTTTGGAGAAGCCGCCTTATTTCTGTCTGTGCTAGCTGTCTTCAATGTCCTCTTCATTACCTGTATTCCTGTCATCCTTTATTTTACCAAAGTGGAATACTGGAGCTCTTTCGATGTCATTCCTTGGGGAAACCTCTGCGGATTTTCAATCCTCTTATTGAGTGAGTACATGTCAGACGTTTGTAATGCTCAGGGGTGAGGGAGTGTGCCAAAAAATAGCCATGGAGGGAGGCTGTGCATCTCCATACACAGGAGCTGTTTTTTCCTTTCCAGTTAGTGCAGCTTTGCCACCAAAGGACCTCAGCTTAGGTGGGATGTTAAATGAGGTGCTGTTCCTTGCTAAACCATGTGTGCTGGCTGTGCAGCCACAGTTGATTCCTAAACTGGATAATGACAACAAATCTCCTAAACAGGTTCTTCCTTCTTTGTCAACTGGAAATAGTGCATTTCCATCCCTGTCCAGGATCATAGTACTTTTTAGCCTAAGAAGTCATTTTGCTTAATGCTAGGAGTAGTTCCAGTTTAAGTGAACTACAGTGAAGTTTTCTGTAAGGAAAAAATGCAGGATTGGGCAAGTGATCACTGGGGTGTGGGACATAGATACAGATGTTATTAGGAAACTATCAGAGCTCCAGCTGCTGACAGGCTCTATACTGGTGAGGCTCTTCGAACTTTAGGTTCACCAAGGGTGAATTTGGTCCAAAGCAGTTGCTAATGCATCATAGAATGTGACATGAACGGTGTATGGTATCATCATAAAATTGTATTTACCAAGATCCTATGAGGAGGAGGGTTAGAGTTACAGTATGTTTTACATACAGCTGCAGACAGCTTTTTGCCATGAGAAGTATCCATACCTGTGCCTGTTTGGCACAAAAAAATTCTAGATGAAAAATATTTAGTCTTTCAGCAGGAAAAGAGGATCTGTGTAGAAACTGGGAACAGCCCAGGAACCAAGCTCTGTCATTGAATGCTAAGAGACAGAAAGTACCCAAACCCTTCCACCTGCTGCTGGGTCTCTGTGGGCTATACAGCCTGCTAGAAGGAGTAGTGGCTCAGACAGACAGACATGCAGCAGACAAACATCTGTGTACAGGAAACTTGCAGGAATGCTAGCAGGAGCTAATGTGCAGCCTCCGTGGACAATGTATGGGGAAGTAACACAGCATTTTTCAGATGCCAGTCTGTTTTCCCAGTTTCACTGCAAATCTAATAATAAAAGTTGATTTTCTTTCTTTCTTTCTTCAGCATTCAATATTCTATTAAATTTTGGAATTGCTATTACATACCCTACCTTGATATCTCTTGGAATCGTACTGAGTGTCCCAGTAAATGCAGGTAAGAATTTCTGGCTTTGGCATCTCAATGAATATACAAAATCTGTGGTCTTTCAAAAATCTAATAGGTATAAAAAAAGTTTTAATAAATATGTTTTGCATTTTCTCTTTGAAAAATTATAAAGATGACACTGATTTAAAATATATATTTAGGGTTAAATTTGTACTATGCAAATAGGCATGAAAATTAGTAATTTCCCTAATTTCTTTTAAAGTTGCTGACTGAAGAAGCCAGCATACTGAAAAATAAAGTAGATTTGAAGTCACTCATGTCTGATTTGGGATGAAAACTCATGGAGGAGGCAGGAATCAATTCTTAATGATTTCCTTAGGGCAGTCTGTAAGATTGCTTACATTGCAGAGCTGCAAATGTGTATTAGCAATTTCTCTTGCCCTGGGTAGGTACCACAGCAGGCGCTTAACAGTGAGGGATTATTGGGAGCACTGGACGAGCTGATTTTGGGCACAGCTGGTCCGTTCCTCTGACTGTTTTCTGACCCAGTGGGAACCAAGAGGGGTTGGGCTCCCGAGGCTCTGTGAGTAGTCACAGGAGTGAGAAAAAAAAAAAAAAAACTTCCAGAGTGGGCACCTCACCTAGCTCTCCCACACCAAAGATGTCTAAATCCAACATGATCAACCAGGGCCCTGTGCAGGCAGCAGCTTCCAACTTTGCCCTGACTCCATGCACACAGAGGTGGCTCGAGCAGACACCTACCATTTTGAATCAGCTGTCACACCTCTGGAGGCACATGAGAGACTTTTGTGAAGGCAGCAATTATGTTGGGAGCCACCACACAGTGATTAGGAAATTGTCTCTGAAAATCCCTGTGTAGAGTTAGCACTGAACACAAAGGCAGTGCCATGTCCTTTCACCCAAACTTATGCCCGTGGCATTCAAATCATCAGAGGTGAATGCCTCACTTTGCTACCACGGACCATGGCTCAGTGTGCCCTGGACTTCTTGCTCAGCAGGGCAATCAAGGAGAGAAGAACTTGCAAGAAGATGCTGCTGTGCCAGGGAAGGGAAATGCCCCCTCTGCTTGCTGGTGAACAAGCTACTACAAATGTAGCTCCAGGAAACATCCTCTTTTGTCTCCTGTGCTGAGGAGCACAGGAGACAGGAGACAGGCAAATTCTGTCTGCTTTGAACTGGCTGAATCCCGCTCTGGGCTAAATCAGGAGTAAGAGCAGTCTTCCTACCCCATCTCATCCATGGCCTTGTGCTCCTGTGCACCATACCCAGCACCTTCACAGTCAGGGAGGTGAGGGAGGGAAGGGGATACTGCCCTAATGTTTTGTCCCACATAATAACACCAGTTCAATGTTCCATACAGTTGTTGATCACTACACGAGTGAAATTGTCTTCAACAGTGTCCGAGTAATTGCCATCATCATTATTGGTCTGGGCTTCCTCCTGTTGCTCTTGCCAGAGGAATGGGACGTCTGGGTGATAAAGCTCCTCACGCGTCTCAAAGTCCGGAAGAAGGAAGAAATCCCTGAGGGGAATGGAGACATTGCGTCGGGATTGCCTAATAAAAGCCGGAGAACTCGCCCCTCCATGTCATCCTTTGCTCATTAAATGCTCTTTTTACCAAAACTCTGTGGTCAACCTTATATATGATGATGCAAAGGTCTTTTCTTTGGAAGAAGCACACCTGTCCAACATGGTGTACATACCTGTACAGTTTTGATATGATCACCATCTAAGGCATCAAGTCTTGGCATGTCCAATTTGCTTGTACTTTTTTCACATCAGACCTTTCACTTAAGTAGTACACTGAAAGAAACTGCAGACCAAGAACCTCTCCTCTCTTTTTAAATGAATGTAATATATAGTCAAAATATATTTGCATAGGTTATTTTAAAGATCGATTTTCATGAGAAGCAGGGCAGACATTTTGAACATTAGGTACTGAATGATGCATTGCACACTGTGACTTAAAGGAAACAAATGCTATGCTACATCACACATTTATTTTTGACCAGATCTGTACTCTGAAAGTTTTCAAGGAACCAAAAGAGAATATTTTCGGGAACAGGAAGATAGTGGGGAAGAGCAGAGGGAAGGAGGTTTAGAAATCACTCTGTGTAGATGAGCACGTTACACTAGAACCAGATGAAAATTCAAAGTGTTAAAATGCTTGCACTGAAGTGCTAGAGGGGGAGCAATCTAGAGCCCAAATCTCCTTATACTGCACATGACTGTAGTCTATGTTTTAAATCATGCAAGAGAAATCCAGTGCCTTCTACAGAACTCTTGTCTTTATCCATGTAGGGCCAGGCCCCACCGCCAGACACTCGCAATGAAGGGCCCGGGCTTGCAGCCCTGAGGGATCCCAAATTCCCACCGGCATCAGGATGTGCCCCCTCATACGCAGGGGCACGCAGGGCCCAGGGGGCTGCAAGTTTGAGTCCAGGAGACCTGATTCTCTTCTCACTTGCACAGGCTTTACCCCTGTGTGGAGCTGCACTCAATTAACATTAGCGTGAGAAAGCGGGAATCTTGGTCATGTGTGGAAAAATCTGACTGAAAATGAGCAATGAAGCGACAAGAACGTGGTTGCTACTGTACAGTCGGAGAACACGGACTAAGGGGGTGAATCGCCAGTTGCTTTTACTCCATAATTGTGAGTGTTAAGAGTTAAAAATGTAAGATACTTACATCAAATGTAACACTTTTTATGAAACTTGTAAGCACCAGGATGTTTACTTACGCGATTTTGGTTCGCCATTAAATTTCTATCTGTGATAGATCACATGCTATGTAAAAAGGAAAAAAAAAAAGGTTATAGTTTACTATTTTTGAAGTTTACATTGTTGCATACAAAATTAAAGTGTTCTTTAGAACCACTGTCATAACCCAAGGGTCCCTGCTGTCACTGAGGCCGTCTTTGTCTCAGGCAGGGGTGGCATCCACTTCAAAACATTTGAGCAAATCAACTTCAGATTCCATTATCTGTTTGGCAAAGCTAAATAATAAAAGATTTTAAACTCGGTCTTGGTCAATGCCGTCTGTTTTCCTCTCTGCCCTGATTGCACCCATGTTTCAGTTTTACTGGTATTTAGACAAATGGGTGGGTTGTATTTAGCCAAAGCTGTAAGAAGACAGAGATGAGACCATCAAGCCTTCCACCAGGTTTTTCAACCCAAGATGCAGAGAAGGAGGCATCCCCTTCAGAAACCCACTGACTTCAGACACAAAACTAGACCTCTGCATGGTCACAGGTCAACCCTGTACTATGCAGTCTGACCCTGTGCAGTCTGACCCTCCAGTCCACAGGCATTGCAATGATCTATCTGGGCACACGTGCAGCTGTTAAACTGCAGCCTCCATCACCTGGTACCCACCGAAGGTGATGAGGCACCAAGCAGCAGTGCAGACACACTGTTTGCTCCTCTAAAGCAAAGCCTGTAACTCCCCACTGGGGACCAACCTGTCCAGAGGGCCAAAATCAGGCATCTGTCTGATGTCTGCTGTGTTTTCTGTGTGTCTGCATTCCCTGTCTGAGTCAAGGCAAGGCAAGGCCTTTGCAAAAAAAAAAAAAAAAAAGAAAAAAGGAGAAGAAAAAAGTGTGTACAAAGGGTCATTCCATATTCCGTGTAAATTACATCCTCTATAATCTCTGCACTCCATTTACTGTGAGCCTGATTCAGTCTGATTGATAGGTATCCAAAGGGCTCTAAACTCCTTTTTAAAAATTGCACCTAATGTGTATTAACTCCTAAAAGGGCAGCAGACTTTTTTTAATATGGTCAGTAAAGGTCAGTAAAGGCCTTGGAGGTCTTTATGTACCGTAATGGATATAAGCATCAGTAATTTTGTGATTTACAAGATATAATTGTCATTGCTTCTGCTGGCTTATCCTTCCTGAGAACAGGCTAAATAAAAGCAAGGTCTGGGATTTTCAATGGTACTTTATTATAATAGCTCACCTGAGTGGGAATTGCACAAGCTAGATTTAACCTATTTTAAGCCATTCTAAACTACATGAAGACAAATTAATCACACAAAATAACCTATATATTTAATGCAATACCTTGATCTAAAGATAACCATCAGATTTGAGAGTAAGCATTTCCTTAAAATTTTCCAGACAGAAAATTCCTTAACAGAATTTTCCAGAGTCCAGAGCGAGTCTGGAAGAATGTCAAGAAAGCAGCATGCCCATATGGATAGGTGTGTCATTTGTAGGTGCAAAATGTCAGATATATGCAGTTGAGGAATGACGGTGTTGGAAGGACATTCTTCTGACTCACAGAACGTGGCAAACAGCAAACCTATCTGGGATGCAACTGCATCACTGCTTGTATGATGGCAGGATTGAGCTTTCCTCATTCTGGGCTGTTTAGGGCCTTGCAGGACGAATTAAGCACCATGGAGGTCAGGGCAGTGTTGGGACAGACTCCCCTGCCCTGATAAGTCAATGATGTGCTGCAAAATGCCCACAGCGCCATGCGATTTGGTTGCATGGTGCAGCTCAACAGGACACTACCGAGGGGCACCATAGGGGAGAGCAGCTAAGCCTGCAGGTGTAGCCCATTCTCGGCCACCTCACCTGCCCCCAAGGCAGACAGGCAGCTCCCTGGCAGCACCCGGCCCGCGTGCCCAGCTCCTCTGAGCCGTCCGCCCGCGTTGCCGCCGCCTGGCTCCTGCCCTTGGTATGCGGCAGCCACCGGCGCGCACCCCGGATCAAGTGACCCGGATCCTCAGTTTCCTGCCCCATCTTCTGCCCACACAAAGTCTCCTGGCTCCTCCAGCAAAGAGGGAAGCCAGTAATGATCAAGAGGGTTTGTTAAAGCAGCGAGTGAAAGAAATCTCAGGACAATAAATAGTATCACGAAGCTCCATCACAGCTTCCTGCTTTCAGTGCCACACAATGTAACGGCGAGGAGGCCAGGGAAGGAGTAACAGTTCTCCTCCTCCCCTGCACGTCCTCCTCCTTGGCCTGATGTCTGCAGTGTTGTCTCATGCGGCTGCCTTCATCATCCTTTTTTTGTTGCAGCCCTCTAGTGACTGCATGCGCCTTTCATCAGCAGATGAGTCAGAGTTGGGCTCATTATGTTACAGAGCTTCTCGAGCTCTTCTGTCAAGGATGGCTGGGCCCATGTCTGCAGCCTTCAGAAAAAGAGCTATGAAAGGCATAGATCCAGCCACAGCACTGAGCAGAAGCACTGAAAACACTGAAACCAATATGTAGCTTTACTGTTTTGGCACTGAGGGTAGATTAGCAAGACCTGGGGATCGCCAAGGTCTAGGGCAAAATGAATGTCTTCTGCAAGCTCATGGACAAATCCTGAGCCCTCAGCTCACTAACATGAGTTCAGTAATATCACTAGATTGACTCTATTTCTGTTTTAAAAAAAATCTTTCTGCTCACTGTACTTCCAAGTCTGAAAACCCACTGGAAAGTGAAGGTTTATTCATGCAGTGAATCTGAAGTCATAATCTACTAAACTTGCTCTGTGCTACATTCTCAATACTCAGAGTCTATACAGCAGAAACTTGTGTGAAAAAAACCCTTCTTTTCACCAAAAGGATATTATAGATCTGTCATAAATGTTATTTATGTCCTGGTCTCTGTGCAGATTATAGTCACACACTATGGGGAGAAAACATCAGGATCCAAGTTCCTGATTTCTACTGCAAACAGGAAGTCCTGCAGGGCAGGGAAGTCCTGCTTGACAAAGGCCAAGGTTGAAAAGCCTTTTTTCACAATCCAATCCACATATAAGCAATCTTTACAGAAACTACCAGCACTAATAGATTTTGATGGATGAGTTTAATTAGCTCATTATTATTAAGAGAAACAAGCAGATTTTAATCTTTATCTTGTATGTTCTAGGGCACTTCTGTTATAGCCTCCATCTTAATTAAGTCTTGAATACTAAAAAGTGATCAAAGTGATATTTCTGAAGAAAAAATAAGCTTCGTGTTTCTCTCTTCTATGTAAAAACTGTTGCAGAAAAATTATTAAATATGATCAACTGCAGTCTATCAAACATACCTTAAAGATTTTTTAAACAAAATGCTCAAAAGCAGCAGCACAGAATAAGCTTACTCCACGTTCATTAGACTGACTTAGTATTAATGACTGTGCTATCTCTAAGTGAAATGTATCATCCTACGTCAACAGGATACCAATCAAAATAAATATAGGATCTTCCATGTCCTACATATTTCTTACTGGATATGAAAAGTTATAAAATGCAAAAAAGAACTTTGCATCCAGAACAAGAGTTTGAAATTAGACTATACCTAACTCAGTGAAAAACAAAAAAAAGTCCTTTAGTGAGATGAAGTTAAGCAACCTGAAGACATGCAGGGTCCTGCACCTGGGGAGGACTAACCCCAGGCACCAGGACAGGTTAGGGGTTGACCTGCTGGAAAGGAGTTCTGCAGAGAGCGATTTGGGAGTCCCACGGGTTAACCATGAGGCAGCAATGTGCCCTCGTGGCCAAGCAGGCCAAGGGGATCCTGGCTGCATGAGGAGGCGCATTGCCAGCAGGCCAAGGGAGGGCATCCTCCCCCTCTGCTCAGCTCTGGTGCGGCCCCATCTGGAGTACTGGGTGCAGTTCTGAGCTCTGCAGTACAAGAGGGACATGTTGCTTCTAGAGAGGGTCCAGAAGAGAGTCATGAAGATGACTAAGGTACTGGAGCATCTATCATGTGAGAAAGACTAAGCGATCTGGGCCTGTTTAGTCTGGAGAAGAGGGGATTGAGAGGGGATCTGATAAATATGTTTAAGTACCTGAGGGGAGAATGTAGGGAGGAAGGGACCAAGCCATTCTTGGTGGTGGCCAGTGACAGGACAAGGAGTAATTGGTACAAGCTGAAACACAGGAACTTCCATTTCCATGTGAACTTCTGTCCTGTGAGGGTGACAGAGCCCTGGCACAGGCTGCCCAGAGAGCCTGTGGAGTCTCCTTCTCTGGAGCTCTTCCAAACCCGCCTGGATGCCACCCTGTGCCATGTGCTCTGGGTGTCCCTGCTGGAGCAGGGGGGCTGGACTAGATGATCTCTAGAGGTCCTTCCAACCTCAACCACTCTGTGAGTCTATGATTCTGTGCATACTTACATTAGACCTTGGATTTCTCTAATATGAAAGAATAAGCTAAGTTGGGATCAGGGGAGAATCCAGATGAAAATGACTTAGAACCATAGAATCCTTAAGGTTGGAAGGGTACCTAGAGCACGTGGCACAGAATAACGTTCAGGCAGGTCTTGAAGATCTCCACAGAAGAAAACTTCACAACCTCTCTGGGCAGCCTGTTCCAGGGCTCTATCACCCTCACTGTCAAGAAATTCTTCCTTAAGTTCCTGTGGAACTTTTGGTGCCTCGGTTTGTGGCTGTTTCCTCTAGTCCTGTCAGTGGCCACCACTGAAAAGAGACCAGCCACATCCTCCTCACTCCCTCCCTTGAGGTACTTATAGACACTGATTAGATCCCCTCTCAGGCTTCACTTCAGCCAATTCAGAAAATACTCCCTACGACAACACTGCAGATATGCTAGGACGGAGCCAGCCTACTTTTCAGTAATGGAGAGTGGAACTCGTAACGGATAATTAAAGTCTGGAACAACCTTAAATGAGGCTGGTTCGGGAACTTCCACTTTTGCATGTTTATGAGCATGTTAAATACCATCGCTCTGGAATGATCTAGGTAAAACTCAATGATCCTACTGCTGAACTGGGCACCTCTTAAACTTTGCAGCCCTTGATCTCCAGGTTTCTCTCCCATTGTAGATTCATCCACCGTCACAGCTAAAGACAACCATTCAGTGCCTTAATTGGGAAAAACACTAAATAAAGTGCAGAGGATCTTTCAGGCAAATGATACATAGTTAGGATTAAAACAAACATGTATTTATATTATCCACTATAAATTAAGAAATTATTTCCTGAGTGAGAACAACTGTTTTGAGCCCCTCACTGTGAATTTTGGATTTTTTAAAACATGTCCATTACTCTGTATTTACTGATTCTGAAAGTCAACAGCTATTTTACTGCCTACTTATGTGATAGTGAAAGATTCCGTCTCAATTTTAGTCTTTATTCTCCTGAATAAAGTATTCTCCTGAAAAAAAGTATAATCAGGTATTTTTCTTTTCCCAACTATTTATTCTAAGTACATTGCTTGGCACTCTTTGAGGGAAAAAAAAAAATGACAGCATGGAAAGCCATAAAGTTACCTGTCCTTCTGACTCCTCTGAGCATGGAAGGACGAAACCACTGAGCACTGAAACCTGCCTCCCCACAGGGAAGAGGGCCTTGGCGAATCTCCGCAGGATATCCTCACCAAACCCCATGCTTTGACTAGAGCAGCATTTTAAGACTAAAAGGGCTAAAAGCTGGACTCCAGGGAGGGTCGAGGAGCAGGATTTGTCAGGACTTACAAGCTTTGGGCTGCGGCTTTCATTTCCTGCCCTCCTGGCCACTGCCAGTCTGGGCAAATACCCTGTGAAGGGAGCTGTGCTGCCCCCAGCAATACAACCCGCTGTCCCTCCGGCAAGGGCTGCTCCTGAAGGCACAAAGTCTTTAACGATTAGTGGGCAAGCAAAAGAAACCCTTTAGCGTACTTTCTCCCTGTGATTTTTGACCATTTTCAATCTTTTCTGACATGTAAACAAAACCATTTTCTCCTTGTGTCAGTTTGGATTTGGTCAAAGCCATGTCAAATTCCTGGCTTGGCTGCTAAGAAAATTGACATTGATCTTTGGAACAAATCCTCCCCATGTTTGAGAACACTGTGGCCCTTATGTAGGCGAACCCATGTATGAAGTACCACGGTACTTCACTGGCAGTGTTTGTAAGACACACAAAGGTTCTTGTACCTGATCAACTGAGTGTGAACACTCAGCTGCATCTCCGATAAGGAATCTTAGGATGTGTTTCAGTCTCAGACCTAGAAACCACTTTAGTTTTCAGTAAATAACACATCACAGTATTTTGATGGCATCCAAATGAAACTCCAGAGTTTTCTTCTTCCTTTGCATGGCTTTGAAAATGGGGAGTCTGCCTGCAGGAGTAGACAATTCCCAGCTCGCCATCTGAGCTTTCTTGCAAGGATCTGAACATTCTTGCACATCTTGGTAACCCTGCTCTCATAATCATAGCAAATAAGGCTAGAATCAAACCGGAAAGGGACGCCCATATTTAACCTGTCCCTTCCTTTTCCCTCAATACACTTAGATAAATCTAAGACAACCTTTAAAGTGAAATGTTTTATTTGTGAAAGAGCTTTCCAGATAGTTCACATAAAGCAATCTCTGTTAAAACATTTTCAAAGAAGAGTAGAGACTTGTGAGACTAATGGAGTGGGAGTTATATCTTTAACCAACATTTGAGAAGGAAGGAAGAGAAAATATTCATATATGGTTATCTCATGCTATAAATTTTTGTAATTTTTGTAATATAATTACTTAGTTCTTAAAAACTGAAGAGAATGTCTCAGGCTACCTCTGGTAAGATTCTCTGGTATTATTTCTAGCAAATAAATAGTAGAACATAGGGCTATAGTACTTAAAGAACTTCATTTTTAAATTAAATACCTGGAAAATTCATTACAGGTGAGGATCATAATTTGATAGAGGCCACATCTGAGTCTTCCTATGTCAGAAAAACTAATTAATTAAATGCTGGTACAAGCACAAAGCTGAACACAGCTGGGGAACTTCAAGAACTGCCTGGAAACACACGCAACAGGCTAATGCTTCAAATGTAAATGCAGAAATCATTATAGTTGTCAGTCCAGAAGCTGTAGCATAAATATTGGGTAAATAAGTCTGTAGGTAAGGAGAGACCTGTAAGATGTTAATTGGGAAGCAAAGAGTATACCACACTATTCCAATTAAAAACAGGAAGCATAAAATCTCAGAGTTGAAAATAGATACATTAATCTCCACAGAGCTCCCCTTAGTGCAGTCCTGGATTTTTGTTGGTATCATTAGGTATTAATTTATTTAACATCTCAGTAATTACTAAAAAGAAATGTAGGCTTCAGTTGTGCCAGACAGCTCACCTAACAAGTCTGAAATTATTCAAGCTTTAAATCTTTTTTGAACATTTTCCTGGCTATTATAAACATGTGATTTATTAATTAATGGGCATATTTCTCAAAGACTAAAAATAGATTGAGCTGGCACAGGAACAACAAAAAAATTCACCATGTTAAGATAGCAATTTAACCAAAAGCCAACATTTCCATTTAAAATATGTTAGATAAAAATTTATGTATGTTCTATAATCAGATAACAAATTCAACATAAAAGTCAGACTACATTCCCTTTAGAGTTTATAATTAAATTCTGGTTAAGGAGTCACCCCAAGAATGAATTTTTCGTCTCAGGGAAATAGGTTTCTTCCTTAAAACCACGAGAATAATGCTTTTCTCTCTAAAACATGCCGATTTGCTCAGACATTGGGTATTACATGTATTGGTTAGCCATCTGACATCATGATTAATATACTTAATTCTGTTAGTTAATACTTTGCTTCCTTTCTGTGATACCAGCAAATGCGTAATAGTATTGAAAAAAACTTGAAAAGCAAAGCCAGACATCAATAATATCTTACAAGAATGCTGCATCCTACATTTTTACAGTCTTGTTTACAAACATTTCAAGTCTAGTACATTAATCCATTCAAGTTAATGTTCTTATTTTTCCATTAAGGGAGAACCATGTGACCTTTAATACTGAGCTTCACTACTATGCATGCATTTCACTCATGTTCAAAATGTAAATACTTTTATGTCTATTAGATAAACTAACAACTAACCCTTTCAAAATCTTAATTTGTTTCTATTCAGGTAGTTTTTACATTAAAAAAAAAAAATCTTTTAGTACCCTTGGCACAACATTCCCCAGCTCTGCAGTGTGTGCAACAACCTCCAGCTGAGTGTGGAGGAAGAGATAGCTGAATGCAGCAGCATCCTCATCCTCCACTGCCACAGCTGGACAGGAGACCCACCTACACATAGCTCCTGTTTAACAGATGCAGTGTATTACAATGACAACTAAAGGTGAGTTTGAAAAGCTCAATCAATGTTGCAAACCAGTCCCTGTTTGGAAATAAGTCCTGGAACTATTACAAACTTAAGCACTTATCCCAATTCCAATCCTTTGATACTCTTGGGGAAAAAAATGATTGAAATCACAGCAAAAGAGGTTAAACTACAATATGAGAGGCCAGTGCTGCATATGGCAGAGCACGGGATCCTCCCTGTAGGTGACCCATGGTGGGTCACGAAGGACGGGGCTGACACCTTTCACAGCCTCCTGGCTGCTCCGCGCGTTTCCCTGCTCAGAGCTGGAGGCACCCGTGCTGATGACGGCGGGGAGTGGAGCAGAGATCCTGGCTCCGACCACCTTCCACGGGAAGGCACGCAGAATCCAGATACTGGCTTCAAGTTCCTTAGAAAAGGGAAGGAAATAGGCCACAAACCTATAAAGATATAATGTAAAACTATCAGAACTAAAGTCTATACAGGAAGAGATCTAAACCCTGGACCAAAATTCCATACATGTTACAAACCTATTAGCTTTGCTAACTCTAAATAAACAAGATTTGCCAGAGCTCGTTCGTTACAACATTCACTTTCGCGAACGGTGGGGTACAGACACCCCACAGCTCCTGGCACCGTCATCTTGGAGCTGTCGGTGCCGCGGGACTGCTCCGAACTAGGGCCTTCCTGGAAGCGTTTCCCTAATTGCCCAAGTTGGAGCCACCCCAAAACTCAGCGAGTTTTGCACCTCCTTGAGTTACTGTGGAACCAAGTGCCAGGGCTTTTGAGACTACTAAAACTACTTGGGTTTTACAAGTGGCTGATGTGCAAAATAAAGACCAAAGCCTGGCCCTGGGGAGAGCACCGTGTCCTCTGCCAGGCAGCGGCGGTACCGGGGCTGCCCAACACAGCCCCCCGGCTAGGGCCAGGCGCACCTCATCTGCCCTCGCCCGGGGCCTCTCCTGCCGCTTCTCACGCTTTGCTCTGCTAAGATTAACCGTTAACAGCAACACGGCAGCAGGAGGCACAAGGCACCGGCTCCCCCGCAGTAGGAGCGCCGGGGCCCCAGTTTCCAGTTCCCCTGGCGCTCTCCGCTACCCGGCGCGCCGCCGGCCTCCAGCGGCAGGCAGGGCGTTACCTGCGCTCGCCCTCGCTCCGCTCCGCCCGGCCCATGGCGACGCCCAGGGGCGGGGCTCGCGGCGCCTCGGCCAATCGCGGCCCGGCCCGCCCCCCCCAGGGGACGCGTGCGCACTAGGCAGAGCTGCGTGCAGCGCCGCGGCGCTTCCGGCGTTGTGACCTTCGGCGCAGGCGGCCGAGGGGCCGTTAGGGCCGTTGGAGGTCGGGCCCGGGGCCGGCCGCTGCCCGGGGTGCCGCCGCGCTGCCCCTGGCGCCGCGCGCGGGCGCTTCCACGACGCAGTAAGCATGTCGGCGCCGAACATGGAGGAGAGGAAGGCCTGCTGGGGAGCGCGGGACGAGCTCTGGGAGTGCTTGGAGAGGAATAACGAGGATGCAGCCAAGTGCCAGCACCTGCGGCTGTCGTTTGAGTCTAAATGTCCCCAGCAGTGGGTGAGTAGCGACTACTGCTTACTGCTCGTGTTATGCTAAGGCCAAAGCTTGTACTGGAAAGATAGAGTGTTCCACGTGGAAAGTAACAGAGTACCGTGGGTATTTACTGTCCTTATCATCTAAAGTAATTATGGAGAGGTCTGAAAGGTGCTTGTAAACTACCACTACTAAAGAAAAAGCGTTAGCAGGAAAATGAAATGGCATCCGTGGCTTAGAGGAGCATGGCATTGTAAGACTCCCATTGGGCATGTCACAGTGCATACAAATACCATTTTTCATGCAGAATAATTTCACTCCCATCTGCTTACCTGCAGCTGTTACATATCCTGTACTTTAGTTTTCAGACTCTATGCTAGTTTAAATAGCCATTGCTATTTTATTACGTTGTAGTGTTATGTATATAATATATGTATTATACATATTTCTAGGATTTAGAGTGGAACCTTATTTAAGTTCAGTGATCAAAGATATCTGTTTATTATTTTGTCTTGTTATGATGCAGAGGAAGGGGGCTTCATGCTAGTTTCCCTTAAATAACACAAGCTATTTCTCTTTTGATACAGATTAAGTATTTTGACAGAAGAAGAGACTATTTAAAGTACAAAAAGAAGCTTGAAAATGAGGGATATTCTCCACCAGAAACAACTGGAAGGTCATAGCCACTCAGCTTTCCAAATACATCAACTGAGAGTAAGTTTAAGGAAAAGAGAAGTGACAGAAGCTGCTTGAGCTAAAAAAAGTGATGTCTGTAAAAATGCAGGCTGCTGCTCTTGTTGCCACATCTCCTGGATCTGCTTAAAGATGGTCATGGATGGCTTTTTTCCTCATGAAGAATGAGTAAAAGAAATACAGTTTAAGGCTCTTCATAAACTCATGTGTTTAAATTCAGAATTACAATCAAAAATTATTTCATGGGAATTAATGATTACATAATAATGTAATGAACTTATTCAAAAGAGTAATAAAAGTGTTTTTCAGTGAGCTACCTCTCCTTAAAATAAATGCCCCACCAGCCCTTTTGAGAAGGAGTGGCATGAATTTTTACTATTTACCAAATCTTTGAAAAGTTAACTTCACCATGAAAGAGCAGAGATAACAAGACCTAATATATCCTGTGTGTACAATAGTCTTAAGTTACATATTTTGAATAATATAAAAAAGTTATAGATAATTCAAAATTGACCTGTATGATTACATTTAACATCTGTACTAGGGCAATTATTTACTATTTTCACATAATGGTCTATTACATTATTTAGTATTTTTGTAGCAACTCCACTAGAGTCACATTTACATCAGGTTTAATAAATTTCAACATGAAGGGCACTTGATCAAGTTAATTTTTTAGAACAGGTTAATTTATAAAATTGTATGCAACTACTACAGCTAGATGCTGCTGGTATTAAATACTTTACTGTGACTACAGTTATCTGAAGACACCAATTTCAATAATGGTTGTCACAACCTAAGCAAGCACCGTTAAAATACTATGTTCATGGTTGAGAGTCGTTCATGGTACTATGCTGATTTTCTAGTAACAGAAAATTACACACCACATGCAATATAAACAGTATTTATTATCAATGCAACAGTTATATTTAATGAGGTAAAGTATTAAGGCATTGAACAAAAAAATCTGAACTACAGAGCCTAAAACATGCAGAAGTTCAGTATCCTCATTCACCCTGAGTTGTTTCTCATTCAATCAGAATTCCATGTTTTAGCACCATAAGAAGAGCTTCCCCTCCCACCCCCTTTCCAGCTGTACTATAAGGCACGAAACTCTCAGTAGTTACTTTTGTTGTCTTTGCTTGATCACTTGCTGCCTTGTGTACTCCCAAATCAGCAGAGCTCCACTTACATGGACATTGAGTGACCGAATAATACCCTGTTGAGGAATTTCCACACAGACATCCAGCTGATGAATCAGGTTTGCTGGGATTCCTTCATGTTCGTTTCTAATCAAGGAGAAACAGTAACTTAAGATGATTAAAAGAAAGATGTTCCAGAAGAAGGAAGATGCAGAAGGCACAAGAGCAACCAGGAACCATTTAGAAAATACAAACTATCTGCACTCCCTATAACTGATGGGATTTTTTTTTAAAAGCAGCAATGTAAATGCTATTCCTCTTTGTAATAAGTTATACATTACTGAAACAGACACCGAAAAAAAAAGCACAGGAAGCCTGACTAAGTTTTGATACATGACCCAACTTTTCACCTCAAAAGCCAAATCATAACTGAAGAAAAAATGACTTTGTCTGAAGTTTGAAATTTAGGGCTGAAAAGTAACAGAACTCTATGGAGTCGCTTTGCCGCCTCAGTGAGCTGCCTGGTCCTGGGAGAGGATTCCCACTTTTCCCTGACATCCTCCCCATCTCTGCTTGTACTGTAAAGGCCAAACTTGCTGTTTCTTCTAGTGCCTTCTTCCTCCTATATTTGTAAGGCTTCCCCTACCACCTCTGCTCCTCTTCCCGCTTCCTTCTCTGTCAAGCAATGCACAGAGGCTGCCTCCTCCCTGCTCCCTACACATGCAGCCTTTTGGCACTATACTGTTAATGAGTAGGTGATACCTTTGCCACCCCTGGAGAACTAGAATCCACAGTGCTGCTATCTCCACTCACAAGGAAGGAGTTCCTGTGTACAGGCAATCATCACTACACAGATGGTCATCAGGAAGAGAGGAAAATATAATTCAGAAGGAGACACCAACACAACACCTCCTATTCCTTACTACAAAAAGCCCAGCTCTTTCCTGTTTTCCCAGTCCTTTCCAGTTCTAATTCCACCTCTGCCATGGCCACTTGATTTTCACAGAACTAAACTGCTGACTAGTAGAAAGGGCTGCTAGATGAATTGAGATTTACCTTAGGGGAAAAAAAGAAAAAAAAAAAAAAAAAAGAGAGAGATCTCACCCCAGCAATAATAGAGACTTCTCTGGGAAGCAATATTCTGTAAGATCAAAACTTTTAGCTGTCTGCTCCACACCTATGATAGTGTAGCCTTCTGTCTTTTTCTGCTGTAAATAATCAACAAGCTGAGATGGTTTCACCTGGGCATCAAGTAGAAAGAAAAATATACAAATATTTAAAATACTGATATTTGTAATCTTCTAAAGTTATTGTAAAAACAATTTACACAAACCCTGTTATAGATTAACACTTTTTATCCTCAAAAACTGTGTCCATAAACATGGCTACCATTTTAACTTTTCTTCAGCAATAGCACAAAACATACTTATAGGCAAGTAAAAATTTATTCCACAAATAAAACAAACAAAGACACTTACTTGATTCTGACAGCTAAAAACCTTAACCAACATATTTGAATATAAAAGAATTACTTTTGCATAAGGACAAGAGCGTAAATCCTTATTTAAACTGATATCCCTTCCTGAAACAATACAATGACTGTCCAAAACTGATGACTTGCCTTACAAGCCTCTTCTACAACTGTAAATTATCACAATCTTAAGAATTTTTAGTATTTCCTTTGTCCTAATCTCTAAACTGCCTATTTATACTGGATGCCAGTTTTGTCATGCAGCAGAAATTCTGTCACAGTATAGTTTTCTACAGAGATTAGTTCTGCAAACTTTTAGGTACAAGGACATACATGTGTCTATTGGCATTCTATTTTATATGCAAAATACACTATAGATATATTGTTCTGAAAACAAATCCTAATATGTTGAAAATAAGTACTGTTCAAAAAAATGAACATTTTGCACTGAAATTTTCAGATGACTTGCCAAAGGCAGTCTGAAAAAACAGGTTAAAAAATATAACCACAGTTTCTTCCAGAGAATGCTAAAGATGCAGGCTGAGACCCTTGTTTTGGTGAGAGAGATACCAGACTAAGATAGGTAATATGTGAAAGGTTAGTACAAACTAGTTTCAAGCAAAATCAAGTGTTTATCCTTACTAAGTTAGGAAAAAACACCAAATCAACCAAGATAAATATCTGAAATATTGTCCAATTTTGTAAGTGAATATTAAATTCCAATGCACAACTATTAAAACAGAGTTAGCTGTAACATCAGCAACTTGCATAAACTGGTTAATTGCAATAGTATGAAAATGTAAGTAATTTTTAAATTCCTTGTTACCAGGTTGGCCTAACAATAAATATTGAGTATTTCGGAATAATTAACAAAGATAACAGTGGGAGCATCCATAAAATTAAGCGCTCGTTTTTATAAGAGGAAAAGAGGGAGACTGCAAACTGCATATCTAATTAATGTAGAGTATGCCTCCAAACTATTAAAGCATGCTTCCATTTACCTCAATAATGGGGAGCCACTGCTCTGCAGAAACACTAAGATGCTGAAACTGCTTGTCCTGCATATAATGAAGGCTGCCCACAACCAGTGCAGACGCTCCAAATATTTCACTTGTGCGACATAAACCTGTTAAAGGAAGAAATAAAGTGACTGTTGCATAGAAAATAAAAATATCAAGCTAGAGTATCTCAGCAAGTGGAAAATGACAAAAAGCGAGGAAAAAGAAGTCTATTATGTTAGCCAGCCTCTTTTAATTGGCAAATTGAGGTGCTTTTCTCTCTCTTCCAAGTCAATCTTTTTCCAAAAATCAGAAAAAAACATATTTTTTGTAGCATACCACATAAAAAAATTTAAATTACTGCTTGATTAATATGCTTCTGGAGTATTATTATAAATTGATAAAACAGAGTAATGGCTTAGTACACATGTTAGCTTAGGGGGACGCTCACAGAGCAGCTTCCAAGACCTGAATTCAAGACCAGTTAACTGCGAGAATGCCGCAGTAGAGCACTACACTGCAGACAGCACCAGCCTGGGGGCTGCTTCAGCCTCCACAGCTCCATCACAGGCAGTGAACTGCTGGCAGCAGCAAGGCACTGTGCCATGGAGTATCTGCAGGATCTGTTACATCACAATTTCCACAGTATTGTGCAGCAGTGCTTTAAATCAGAAATGGGCTTTTACCTGACATTAACAGTCTTGAGAAACAGTAGCATGTTTAGAAGACTTGTATTAATTGTTAATAGTAAAAAGAAATGCAAGAGCAAATCATTTGCCTTTAACCATATACACAGTTGAAATTCATCTGTCACAAAGAATCCGTACAGAAACGGAGCCTCATTTACAGCAAGTTTTTGTTTAACTCACACTATGTGTTTTTTTTTTAATTTATTAAGTATAGAACAATCTCTTCTGAAATAAAAAAAAGTTCTTCCGAAGAAATTTTACCTTTGTAAAAAAATAACCTATTTTTCAACAAATCAAAGTCTAAAAACACACATTCAACCTTACCTCCTAAATTGGTAGGTTTATCAATAAGTGAAGCCACTACAATCAGTCTGCTGTTTGATTTACCAAGTTTAGCTGCACGACCCTGAAATGCCAGTTCCAGGTCTAGATTAGGAGTACTGTTTTTCCAGGGTATAATCTTCTTCTGAACATCTGTCCATTCTGTCTGGCTATTTGTTTCAATCGAATTTGAACCTAGGAAAATAATTACTTCAGTGAAGATCAGTATTCAAGTGGTATTACTGTAAACAGTCATCTTCTGATGTTTTGTGGCACATACTCTGCTCTTATAGCTACACAGATACCATATTTCTCTTCAGCACAACAGCAAAGGGATCATGTTCATGCAAGTATTCTATTTAGTACAGAAATGTACAGATACTACCAAATACAAATAACTTCATTTTAATATTTATTAGGTATATTTTACCCATGTCTTGCTGAGACCAGTCACTTGGTTTTAGATCAAGAAGTTCAGTTCGAGAATGATTCCACTGAAATGTTGGTGGCAAAGGAATGTCCGTAAATTTGTCAAATTTACAGAGCGAGATCCATTCATCTTCAGGAAGTTCTGAAAGGCGTGGAAGAGTGTAAAATATGGTCTGAAACATAAGACAGTGTTATAAGCAAACTATCACAAAAAAAATCAAGACACACAAAATTTACTACTGCATATCTTTTATCTGTTATGCTTTTTTAATACTTTTTTCTTGTTAGAAGATACAATTTACTCATGTATCTCTCAGTATTCACCCCTTCACATAAAGTATTATTATCCCAAACTGTAATAATGCTATTCTCTAATGAGAGGTTTTTTTTTTAAGAATTGAATTTATCCTAAAATCTGCAGCACTGAAGAATTACCTGTATACTTTTCAGCATAGTGGTTCTGTCAAAATGCAACATGCATGATGCACTTGCGTTTTGCCATGCCTTTATAAACTTGTAGTAAACACTGTTGTTTGACTTACTTAATGTCAAAAGAAATATGGTTAAAGCATAAATCCATCTTCATAAATCACATCTAATCAGAAATCACAACCAACCTGAACCAATCAATGGGGAAAGATGGATGCACAAAGGGAAAAGCTGAATAAGATGATAAGTTTAAAATCCAGACTTTGTGGTTATCCTTCTGAGATACATTCTAAATATATTTAAATTCTTAACAAATACAAATTCTGCCTTTCCTTTCTCTTCAAGATTTTTACTTCCAAATGTTGCCAATTGTCTCCACCATGTTTAATTCTTCACCAAAATAGTTCACAGAACGTACATTTTCAAATAATTTTTTTAACTGAGAAAAGGCATGGTTTATGCGAGAACACGTGCATCCCTTTTCACATAAAAGTTTCTCTTTTATTTTCAGACTAACTTCTATTTCTATGTCTCATTTTTATCCATACCCTTTTTTGCCTTGGTGCTTACTCAACTTTCAGTTATTTAAGATATGGCAAAAGATGTAGCTGAAAAACACATAGACGTTATATACCTGTACTCAGTTCATGTTAAGTAACAGTTTAGTTGAACAACATTAAATCACTTAGAAAGTTATTAGAAGTAGCTTACTAAACTACACATAAAATTAATAGATTAACTCATATCTGCCTCTCCCACAGAGATGGGCATATTCATCACATACATCTTTTCTCAAATGACCTATATTTTTTTACACAGTCTTAACCAGAAACATTTCTTCATTCATGGTACATTTCTTCAGAGTTTAAATTAATACCACTTGATCATTGTTCATCCTACACAGGAACGTACAAAGAAAGTTAAAAATATATCTGAAAATACATGAATTGATATCTTTTGAACTTGCCTCTAGACTGTAATCCCTAAGAGGATGAAATGTTGCAAAGAAGAAGTGATCTTGGATTCGCTGCCAGTTCCTTCTAGCATTCCTGTAATTCCAGAAATGAACACAGGATATTAAAAAAAATTAACATATTTGATTTTTGTGATTGTCCAATTACAATACAGCTATCTGATTTTATTTACTGAATGGAAAATGAAGAAAAGATTACTTTAAGTGAGGACATTTTAAAAACACACCATTCAGGAGAAGTTGTGTTTGAAAATAGCCCAAAACACATCTTAAATTCTATTACTAAGAGAAATAAATTTCACAGGAAACAGGGTCCCAACTAGTTCCTCAAAGAAACCACAGTCTCTTCAGTCTAAGATTCAAGTGACCAATTTTAAGCTACTGAAGCTATCAAAACAAACAAACAAACAAAAAACATGTTTCCCCCTCAGAGGCTTGTTTCTATTCCATATCCTGATAAACTAACTTGTGTGACTGAACAGTGAACTAAACCAGGGTAATCTCTCTTTTTGCCTGGTAATTTTCCAGAAAGGACCAATCTGTCAGTAGCAGCTCCATTTTATATCAGCTTACAACATTTGTCAGAAATTCTCCGTAATTATAAATAATTCATAATATGGATAACAAAGGACTGTGACACATAAACAGTACAAAGTATTTACTTAATTATCATCTTATAAAATCATTAAACGGAAAAACATTTTATGTAAACCTAATTTAATTATCACTGAAATGATTTTCCTAATTAATTCTTCTTCTGCAAGGTTTATTTGAAAAGTATTAATACTTAAAACATTTCAGATTTTAACACTTTCTGCAGTTGTCAGGAATTTTGGAAGAATGATTCATATTTCCTCAAAACCCACTGGATAAAAAGATAGAGCATACCTGATTGCCATTTTTTTTACCCCAATCTTTAACTATGACACCCTGAAAAATCTTTTAAGCAACATATAAGTTAGAAGTCACTGATATTCTTCTTTGCAAAGCTAAAAGTGATCCTTTTCTGAAAAATAAAGTTATTAGCATAATACTCATTATAATCATGAGTATTTTGTAAACATATAACCAACAAACTACTCTCAATTAGACACAGAACAAATTAATATCTATTTATGCTTTCAGTTTCTGAGAACACAGCTTGAAAGTGATGAAACGCTCCTTCACAAGTGACTAGGCTCACCTCTGCCATACTCCTGAGATGCAAAACCATAACCCGTTCATATACTCAGGCACTAAGTAATAAAAATATTTCTCTTGTGAAAAAAGCTAAATGAAGTTCAGAACAGAAGATGACTACCAGCACATACTTTTTTTTTTTTTTTTTTCTGATGATTAAGACTCCAACTTGCAAGTCTTCCTTCTTTTTAAATGAAACAAAACCACGGAAGTTATGAAGTACTATTTTAGAAGATTAAACTTGTTGGCAAATGGCTCAGAAAAACAATCTTAAGGTGGAAGTCCAAAGAACATTACTAACCCTGTGCCGTGCATGTTTTCTACTTGTTGAAGACTAGATTCAATAACTGGTGTCAGAGCTTCAAATTCTTCCACATGCAACATTTTCAACATACCCCAGATTTTTTTAAGAGCAATTAACGCATAAAGTCGCACACTGAAATTGTGGTTGAAACACCACTGTAGAACAACTATGAGGGCTTTCTTCAAAGCTGGCTTCTACAAAACAAACAAACAAAAAAGAACATTCTTTCATTTATATTAAGCCTTACTGTATAATTTGGTACTACTAAAGGAAAAGTGGCCCAAGATAAAATTTTTCTCAAAAAGCAGCCTTTCAAGAATGTCCAAAGCTTTGACAGTATTTATGGGCATACAAAGCTTCAAATATGCCCTTCATTTCCTTCATTCAATATTTCGCTCACAAGTGCATGAAGCTACAAGCCCCACTTGTGCTGTTTTGAAAATATATTTATTTGCTTTGAAATTTGGTGTTCTGCATACACGGAAAATTTTATTTACATCTGATTTTCTATCTCTTAGGAAGCTGATCTTCCAAAGTACGCAAGCAATCACCAAAATTAACAGAAGTGTCCAGATTGCTACAGATCTATAGCAGTTGGTTCCACAAAGTATTTAGTGTATTTTATCCTCTATTTTGAAAAGTAGTTAAAAAATAATAAAAAAAGAGGAGGGTAGATATTTCCAAAGACCACCATCTTTTAGCAATTTCATGGGGATTAAATAAGTAATGTGAACAAGAGGAAAAAAAGATAAGAGCACCAACATGTTCAGATATTCTGGAATAGCTATTCTAGAAAAAACACATGTGCAATCAGGCCTTAAATATTACAAATATCTGCCAATTACATAATTTTCACTAAGTCAAATAGGAAACAGAAGTGGCAGGAAAAGTTATTTTCCATAGCAAGAGACAGAATATCTTTGTAAGAAGATATAAGTAATAAAAAGGCTCATAAGATTAGGCTGGAAAAAAAGAATTTTATTTCAAAAATCCACGCTGAGTGTAACTGAATAAAAAAACATTTCTAGTCAGACTTACCTTCTCAGAGTTATTTTGAATAATGATATCAAAGTGTGCTAAAACTGACAAAAATGTGCAGATGCTTGTTTTAAGCTTTTCTTCATCCTATAGTAAAAAAGAATAAAACAAAGACGATACTAATACAATTAAAATGTTTTTGTACTCCACAAGCTGTGGAATGTGTTATGCAATACCTGTATTTTCTATCAACATTTACTAAAAATCACAGTGTTTCCACAGGAAAAAAAAAAAAGGCATAAGAACACACATTTCCTGAACACAATATTTGCTTTGTATTAATACATTATCAGAATGAAGTACACAACAGTGCAACAGGAGAAAAAAATTAATTTACAGATACCAATTTTTCTTCTACCTCTCTTTCTGCCCCCTGAAAAAACCCTCACAATTGAAGAAACAAAGACATCTTTCTCTCACATCCACAAACAAGCAAGGTGGGAAAAATCCCTTTTTATTATCTTATTCACTTAACTTTCCTGCAAGAATTCTGTAAAAGAAAGCTTAACAAATTCTGTGCTTATGATACACTCAAACTGGACAGGAACTTATTTCCTACACTTTCATTCTAGTACTTTATTGTATTAAATTACCTCACCAACAAAACAAAACAAAATCAAATCCACTGATATGAACATAGAAGAAATGTTTCCTGAATATGTCCAAAATTCAAATTAGCGAATACAGCTGGATCACACTATCACAGGATTTCAGCCAGAGAGAATTTTTAGAATTTAATCCACATATCAAATGACATGAAACGCCACTGAGTTACTAGAATTCAGATTAAGTTTTTGGCCATACATACAACTTCCAAAAGTATGTTCTATCAACCACTTACCCTCACTTTTAAAAATCTGTGCTATACGTAAATTAATCTGACGTTACCTTTCAGCCACTGACCTGTATACATCTTTCTCTGCTTACTAAGCTTTTTTTTTTCTGCAGAGATTTTTTTTGTATATTGTAATCATTTCAGAGACAAAATTCTCAGTCTCTTAAGCAAGGATTTTCTTCAATTCTTTGAAAAGAATCTCCGAAAATTTTTCATGTTCTTACTTTTTTCATACGCTTATAAAAACTACAGAATAGCCTAGTCTTAACAATGCTCTGTATTGAAGGAAACAGTTTCCACAGTCTGGTTTACAATTTACTTCTGTTTATAAGTAGTTTTTATTAATCCTTGCCTCAGTATTACACTGAATTCTAAAGTTCAGGTGAGTTTTCAGTGTGATCCCAAAAGTCCTGTTCAAAGTCAGCTTTCCAGGATACCTTCTTAAGCTGACCTGTATGCCTCTTCCCTAAATCCATAGGTTTTCTGCTCCCTATGTTGAAGCACTATACTTGAAAGAGCTTGCACTTACCGGCATGAGGTCTCTGCAACTCAACAGATGGCCCTCAACTAAGAATTGCTCCAGCTCTTGGAAGGAACCCTGAAACACTATGAAGCTACATTCTTTATAGCACTTTTCATCAATTCAAATAAGCAATGAACACTTAAATTGTGCACTTGCACTTAAATTGTAAATTGTACTAGAAGGGATGGATTTTTCCCTCGTGTAGAAAACAAAATAGAACATGCATCACTAGCAAGGGAAGATTTCCCATAGGGTAGCTCTAACTATCCATTCCAGTTTGGGGCAAAACCATGTATACAGCATTTTTTTTTTGTTTATTCTTGTCCCACTCTTTGGCTTCCAACGTACTGCAATTGTTAACCAGGCTACCAGATAAGCAAGAAGGCACCTACTATTCTCTAGGCAGAGAGGCATCACTGCAAGTCCTTCTCTACAGTAAAGGAGATGCAAGCACATCCATATATCCCCCTCAAGTTGAACATACAATGCTAACCAAGAAATTCAACTTCATGAATACAGACCACATACATCTACAGTTCAAGTCTTATGGCCAATTACTTGGAAAAGAAACCCAGACATTAAAAATAAAATGCTAAGACATCAGAGATCTCAGTGATTTTCAATATCTTTCCAGACTCTAGACCTGAGGTGTGTCTATGATCCGCACCACACAGCTCTACTGTGTGCAGGGTATTACACCAGAAATGGAAATGTCTTAACTAGACATTTCCATGTCTTCAAGTAGAACGCGGCAATTGGTTTCAGCCACTTTTATTTCAAAACTACCTAAATTGTTCGGACTGTACTCCAGACTCCCTTCCAATTAAAAGCAACATAGCAGTTTTTGAGTATCAACACCCAGAGTGTCAAAATGCAACAAAAATAATGCTGGCTAGACATACTGTACCTTTTTTTTTTTCTCAAACTACTCTTTAAGTGAATGTTGGAAGTTCTTACTTACATAGCAAAAGCAATCCCAGAATTTTTCAAGAAAGTGGGGGTATTTATGTAGACTCAAGATGATAATCCATTCTATGAAGTATTTCACAGATGCTTGATTGTTACCAAATCCAGCCTGAAAAACTTTATTAAGGGTTTCACACAAAAAAATCTGAGAAAACAAAATAATGTAATCATTCAGTATATTTTTACAAAGCTATTTCAATGAATAAAAGTAAATTTTAAATAAAAAACATCCTTTACAGTGATATATACAGTTTACTATAAACAATAAAACCAAAACATTTTGCCATCACCTGATTTCTTATTCAGCACTGGAAATCAATGCAGAAAATATTTTGGGGCATGTAAAAAGGGTGTAAAGGTAGCTGAGATCAGAGATCAATCAAATGTTTCAGAAGTGTTACTACAGCATAGAGAAGTTACAGCACACATTAGAAACAGGGTGCACAGAGTCTTCTATGATATTATTACATATTATTATTATATAGTCAGTATGGAGTCTTAGGAAGCCTCAACAGAAAAGCTAGTATCCTATAAATCAGAAAAGCTAGTATCCTTTAATTCAGAAATCAAAGAACCAATTTTCAGTGATGTCTGGAAATGCATAAAATTCTTGCAGTCTACAGTCACACACACAAAAAAGTTTTCTCTTAAGTAGATTTATTTAAGAATTCAGAGAAAAAAAAAAAGTGCAATACCTGGTCAAGCTTTGGTAGAAGAACCAGAAGTGTCTGCCATATCCGATTTTTGATTCTATGCTGTAGAGAGTTTGCATAATAACGTGTTCGAGATCTGGATACCAGCTCATCCTAAGAAGCAATTCAAAGCTTTATTACCCATCCCCACAACCTGAAGAACTGAAAATATAATACACTACTGAGAATGTAGCATCTACTGCATAGCTGATATTAATTAGGCAAAAGATATTTTTACTTACAGATTTGGAATAAGACTTTCAAGGTTGTTCAGGAGGAGTGCTGATCATTAGCAAAATATACAATTCTGTATGTTTTTACGTAATGTAACATCTATACTTAATATTTTTACTTCGTGTAAAACAGAAATATTAGGTACTTATTTAACAGGGCAGAAAGCTGAAGAATTTACTCAAGAGCACAGCACCTACTCTACATGAACAGTTAAATAAAGTAATACTGTATAAATTGCAGGATGAATTTGTCGAGCAATATTAAACACACAAGCTGAGTACTAAAGATCCTAAGTGAAGGAATGAGTATAAAAATGAAGACAATTCTACTTCAATGTCTACACACAAAAAGCAGGTTTAGCACAGATAATGGAATGCATTACATATGCTTGTTATTGCAGCTTTGAGACAGCATCTGGTATTGTGCAACAAAAGATGCTTATATGAAACAAAACAGATGACACAAATAAGCTTTTAAAAGATTTAGAATTCATGTTCTTCATTGACTTTAGATCCTCTCTGTTTCAGTCTCCAAGATATATGACTAGCAAAACTATTTCCCTTGTTTAAAAAAAAATGAAATTTGTGATACAGTCCCTTATTTATATTAAAATGCCAAGACATTTTATTTTTATTCATTTAATCTTCATATTTAGAAATCCATTTCTAAATTCCATTCTAAATTCCATTTCTAAAATAAAATGGAAATTCTAATTTCCATTTCTAAATTCCATTCCATAAAATGGATTTCCATTGGAAATGCATTTTAAAGCTCAGGCTACTTTTTCTACTTGATCAGTCTTGCAACATAAATAATAACCATTTTTCTCCAATAGGTACCTAGCAGGAAGGACTGAGTAAAGAACTGCTCATTCCTTGAATTATGGTTCTATCCTACCAGGATGATTTTACTACTAGTTTTACACTAATGTCAATGCATAAGCACATATAGTTTAAAGGAAAATCAGTCCCTAATCTTTTTTCACTAAATTTCATTCATAAGGCCCTCTAGAGAGAAGATCTTCAATGGCTTTCTCCATTCAAAAGGTACATTGAATTTCACTTTAACACTTACAATGTTTCTCATAGCCTGAATGCATTCATTTCTGCAATCTGAATAATGATCAGTGAAATTAGAATATTCACTAAACATTGAGAAAGAAATTTGAAACTGACAATTCTAACCATTTCAGTTTTAACAAATTAACTCCTGTCTTGTATTAAAGAAGTGTTTTACTGGGGAAATCTAGACAGACTTTTTAACAACTGTAAATACATTTAGAGTTTCCTTTCAAATACAAATATTTTGTATTCCGATAGCTATATTAACATTAAATTTATATTCCAAAAGAAATTGTTTACTTTATCAAGTAGTTTGATGACAATGTCTTCCATAAACATCTTATGCAAACTATTCGATCCATCCAACAAGCAGAGAAATTTAATAGCACAAACTCGTACATAGTGATCGTCTCTGTTTGTACTGTAAAACATTAATTAAAAAAGTTAAAATCTATTTACTCAGACATAAAGATAAATCCTAAATTATACAGAAAACAACAAACATTATCTTAAATACGCTCATGATGTTCTCATGTTGTCAAAGACTGACCCATAGAAGATGTCAAAGGCCATCCTTAAGACCGATACCTTCTGTGTTTTGCGAGTTTAAATATTACTGCACACACAAAAGAAAGCCTGAATTCTAAAATACACTATAAATACTGCACACATTTTTGAGGAAAAGCTAGAAAAGGTAATTGCAATGCATAGCAAACGTAAGTCTCTTATTTGTAGGTTTTATGGTCATAAAGTTCTCTGTAGTGAGAGTGTACAATATGTCAACCTCCACAACTATAAACTTAAAATTTGTTATTTCAGTCCTATTCAGGTTAATAAATGGGAGGAATTTTTTTGAAAACACCTAGTATTTTTCTGCATCTTCTACTTGATTTCTAAGTGTAATGTGGGATATTTGCCTTTTACGAATATTTAAGAAACTGTCTGCAAAAAGATAGCATCTCTCCCATTCCAACCACAATAGTAATGAAGACACTATTTAGATTAAGTGTAAGATGTATCCTGAAAATGATTACCTTTCTGTAACAACATTTGCTGCACATTTTTCTCCAAGATTTTCTATGAATGTATGCACATCCTGAACAAGTCTTCTCAGATGAAAGAAGAAAAATAAATAAATAAATATCAGCAGAATAGTATACGGAAACAGTTTTTAGTTTCAAATTTTGAGGTAACTAAGAAAACAGAAAGTAATAAATATAACCTAACGTTCAGATCTGATGATTTCTTTTTCTTACCTTTGATCTCTCCTGAACACAACTCCAAAGACACAAGCCTCTGTGATAAGTTCACAGTAATTTCCAGTATTCAAGAAGGCGTTTGTCAAAGCACTTCTGTCATCAAAAGCGGGAAATATCCAAGACCGACAACAATGACTAATGACTACATTGAAGACTCCAGTCCTTGTGGCGGACATATCTATGAGCTTGAAGATTATCTGAAAAGAAGAATAAAATTGACTCAAAATCTATTTTTCCAAAATGCCAGAACTATTAAAAAAAAAAAAAAAACTACTGCAATATTATTCTAATATGGCAGACCTGATTCCCTTCCTCATCCAAGATCTGCTCCGGTTAATATCTTGAATCCACCTACAATTCCTCAATCACATGGACAGGTGAATGGGAAACTGCCAGCTTGGTACATGTTTGTGTTAAGAGATGACAGAACAAACATGTTTAATATGAACTTCCTGATGCCTGGAACAAATGTATCCAGGCTTACCTCAATGAGTGCACAAATCTGGTGGCTCCTATCAAGCCTTACCAGTTTAGCAGAAAATAACATTTCTAACACTAAACAAAACTCCTTCCATATGTAGCTCTATCGCTAAACATCCTTAGTGACAGCTACCTCCATCTTCTGGTTGAACTTCCCAATTTATTTAAAGTGTCCAAGTGTCTGTCTACCATTTCTGTAACTACTTTCTTTTTTGGTGTGGGGGGGAGGGGGAGGGAAGTAACATATTTAAAAAAATTGATCCGGATATTTAGATCTTCTCCAAAAAGAAAAAACAAACAAACAAAACTCATAATACAACAAAAAAAGAGGCTCCAGAATTTTCCTTTCCCACTCCGTCCATTATGTTAAGTGCTAGAGTAAACTTCAGTTGCATAGAATTTTTTTCCAAGTTGCGAGGATTTGGGTGAGGAGGGAGAAGATGCAGAATGAAGACCGTTCAGATATGTTTTTCATAAATTTATTAAAAACATCTATTACAGCTACTGCTGAGAATGTTTTTTTCACAAAGTGCAAAGGCTCATACAGGATAAATCTTCTCTTCCCTCTCCCGAGCTACTTTTTTTGATAAAGTGAAACTTGTTTAACTGCAACTCAGTCTTTACAGAGGGAATGATGTTCTGAATTAATAATGCCAATGAAGAAATTAAATTGAAGAACTGGAATGCACTCTAAAGCATTTTCTGCACAAAGCAGTAGAAGTATATATTTAAGTGCAATTTGTTCAATTAATGCCCAAACTAAACTATTCTGTTTCATTCCAGAGGAAGTAGCATAACATTTACTATATGTTTCAAAAAGAAAAGACTGTTTTATATATTTTATATATTCTGTGTTTATATTACACCCTAAAAATCCAAGACATACAAAAAAGAATTTCTAGCCCAATTAATGTTTTAATACATCACAAGAAAAAGGAGAAAAGAAGCAGAAGAAATGAAGCCCCAAAACACAGTGCTCCAGGCACTTTTGTGGAAGCCCTTCTGCATTTTATCATGGCAATATTCCCTTTCAAAGGCCCCAAAACACTGCTAGGCCCCACACACCCTTCAGCTTAGCTAGCATCAGAAAGCCAGGGTGCACTGTGGTAGACAAGTTTTTAACACTGTATTTCTGTATCAAACCACTATCAGGCAGATCCATTTTTTTCTGTCTCTTTAGCTAAAACTATACAGCCACTGCACAAGGGGTCAATGGCAAAAGAGACTGCCAAGGAGTGGGATAATAACATACATAAGTAGACACCTGCTTAGGAACTTTATCTTCATTTTCTTATGAAGGGGCAGAAGGTGGCTCGACCAGATGCCCTTTCTTGAATATAGAAGACCTTCATTACCTCCTTGATGCCTTGGTTTGTCATGGTATGTCCCACTGCAGACAATGGGATAGCTGTCATAGAGACCCAAAGACTCTCAACATTGGCAAAATACACCTTACACAAATATATTTCTGAAATACTAAAACTAAAATTAAAACAGTAGCTCTCAAAAATTTAAATGATTTTTCAGATCAATGACAAATAAAAAACTAACTACAGATAATCAATTACCATAAACCTGAGCATATATAGTTTTCAATTACAGACATTCGTTAAAAGAGCAAGGTAGACAATTTCTGGGCTTTAAAGAGATTCTCATCTTTGAACACAAATTTTGTTTTGTCTTGGGTCCACATTTCGCCTAAGTACTCGAATTTTATCTGTTGTCCAAAACAGATGACAGTAGCATTTGTCTGAAGTAACTTTTGAAAAGAGATAAGATAAAAAATAAGAGAGTATTGTCTTTTAAGATAATTAAGGCTAATATGGACACATTACAGCTATTTTAAATTGTTAGAAAGTGCTTATTTTTCTATATTTTAATAAAAAACATTTTGGGGTGGTTGAGCTGAAAATAAAGCTTATATGTTTTCTATTATTTAGAGTACAAGTCTGTATACCAGGAAAGGACAGGAGTGCATTTAAGGCAAAGTGCAAGGCAAAACACAGGAGAATATTTCTAAGTACACATATAAACCAGTACCTAATTTATCATGTATTACTACTCAGGCAAAAGTTTTACAGTCATTATGGACTGTTTTGTTCAAAACTTTACTTGATGCTCAGGGGAAAAAATAAAAAAAAAATACAAAAGAAAAAAAATATTTATAAAAGTTATGCAATTGTTTATCCTGTCTATAAAGCCACGATACACCAATTTCTGATTACTGAATAGTTTTAGGGACTCAAAAAAAAATACATGGTATATGCCAGAATTTGTAGTACAAGATTACATACAACTCTCAGAAAAGAGTAAAAATTTTATCTTTTGTCTTCCACAATATGGAGCTTTGGTTCTACCAAAATATTGAACTATGATGTTTCCTACTCCTGCCTCCTCTTCCCCGCACAAAAAAGATAAATAAATAATGCCTCTAAGCCAGCCAAGTATTCTCCTAAACATTAAACTATTAGAAAAAGGTCTAATATTTCCAAACGATTTCTACTTGGGCCAGCTCAGATGGCAAATCCTGGAAAAAAAATAAAATTGCTGCATAGTATATTTATAAAACAATATTAATCAGACCAAACCCCTTCTTTCCCACAATTTTAATTGGGGTCACAAGATACCAAAGAGTCTGAACACTGAAAGGAAGAATATTTTTAATTTCATGTTTTATAAGAACATTTAAAGCTTTTCATCTATAAGCCTTTACTCTGAAGTTGCTCAAGTTGGAAGTTATTAAAAGCTAGTGATATTTTAGAGATATAAAAATAGTATTTTACTTTTATTGCAGAGGAAACAGTTAAAAGAGAGTTGCTATAACCATAACCAGGAGACTAAATAAAAGGTGACCGAATTAGCATAAAAGTTTCAGAAATCTTTTTACTTTTTGTAGAACAGGATTTTTGCTTAAAGTTCAAAGCTTTGTTTATTCTCCATCTGGCATTCAAATATTTTGTCTTAACACACTCAAACTACTACCTCTTAGGAAAGGAAAAATTTAACACAACACCCGAAAGGATAATAAAAAGGTAAAAATGCATTCTAGAACCAAATGACAAAACTTATGCCTATTTCCAAAAAAAAGAGAATTCTCAAACTCACCTCTTTTATTCTGAAATATGCTTGACCCTTTGCACTTGCAGCAACAGCTAGAACCTCAGTATCAAAGATGAACTGAACAAAAGCTTTTAGATTACGCCAAAATATTATCTGTGTATTGCTCAAAGAGGATATAATCTTCCAAGCCAAATCAAAAGCTTCTATGCACAGAGACTCTGCTGATTTCAGGAGCTGAAAACAAACAGAAGCAGTGATTTTAAGAAGGGGAAGTAAAAAAAAAAAAAAAAAAGAAAACAAAACTTAGTAACTTGCAGTTGTTTAATCTCTTACCTTTGGAACAAGGATTTTCATGCAGTCGAACACAGGTAAGACTTGGTCTGAAGGAAGAATAGTCAGGGCTTCTAATGCAGCTTGTAGCATTTTTGTTAACCTTTCAACTGTGGACAATGACAGTTCCAAAAGTTTGTCTTCCAACATGGGCTCAGCAGTATGAAATTTAGTTAAAATGAAACGAAGGCAAATCCACTGGTCATGAACATAGCGTGCAACTATTTTCCCCCATCCTTGAGATGTTTCTTCACATGAGCTGCAAGAACATTACTCTTAAATACTTAATATATGAATGCCATTTTATTTGGATAGTCAGGTACATACCCAGTCTAATAGGGAACAAGTTAGAAAAAAATTACCAAAGATTTTTAAAAACACAAAAAAATCAGCTCTGAGGAGTCTCCTGAGCCATAACAAGTAGGAGAGCATTTTGTGGAAACATCACTGTATGCTTGCCTGCTCTTATACTCTTCCCCAGGTATCTGCAATACAAGCAAATCCTTGCTTTGCAGTAATTTGCCCTTCAGCTAATTTTGTAAATGCCTAGGCATAGCATGTACAGATATTTAAGCTTGTGTAAATATCAGTAGCTTTCAAATCTGTTTTGGGCTACACAGCACTAGAAGCTACGTAGCTTCATAGCAGTAGACAACTGGGCTAAAAAAAGCATCTATTCAGTTGTGAGTGCTTTTATGTTTTAAAACCTGTATCTGAAGACATAAAAGCAACTTAACAAACATTTTGTGTTCGGAACTATTCTTTCTTACCTTGGCAAAAATAATAAAGAACAGGATAAACAGCATCTTAATCACTGTTCCACACTAATAGGATTTAGTAGTTTCTGAAGAACTACTTAAGCTATAGCAATGACATACCTATTTTTTTCTTCAGTATAAGATGGTTTCTTTAATACTTCATTAAACTGAGAAAAGGAAATAAATTTCTTCAAGGCATCCATAGAAGGCAGAGATTCAAGGTGCATTTCAGGCTTCTGATCCACAACCTCACAAACTACAGCCAGTGAGCTCATGCTAGTTACTTTTTTAATTTGTTCTTTAAGCTTCGGCTCCTAATAAAATAAAAGATGAACAATCAGGTGTACGCCAATTTCTTCAAATATAACGTGAATGACCTATTGATACATTTGATAACCCTTCCACTTACATCACCTGATGTATCATAGCTGGCAACTCTGCATCATCATACCCCGTATTTTTTTATCCTAAGCTTAAAGAAGCTTTGCTTAGATGGGACAATGCAATCAACCACAAGTTGAAAATGCTGACAAATAGTAAGTATACACCTTACAAATTACAGTCACCTACTCATCAAGTGCAGGAGCCTACCTTGACTATGATGGAACACTTCCTTCATACCAGCTAGACATTTACATATTGCTGGATAGTACTCGGGGGAAAAATATATATATGGGGGGGGGGGGGGTATGTATATATGTTTATATATATATACAAATATAAATAATATATATATGTATATATATACATATACACACACACACATATATGGTGGGTGTACATACATATATACACTCATACACACACACACACACATACCACCACACACAGGTCCCTGTAGTCAAAACCAATGCAAGGACACAGATAAAATACAGAATACCACCTGCTAACTGCTCCAAGAATCTAGAAAGCCAAGATATCCACTATGGTTATTTTGTGCAATAACCACATATTCAAAAGGTGTGAAAATAAATATTAATACTACTAATAAATCTATTAGCATATAGTTTCTTAGTAGTATTAAAAGCTCAATATCATTTGGGACATCTTAAAAGTACTTCAGCTGTCTGGACCACAGAAAGGTTTTTCTCATCTTTATCAATTACTCAATTTTGTTTCTTTCTTTTTTTTTTAATGAACTTAAACTGAAGATGCAGTGTGTTACAACAGAAAAAATCCTCATGACCATATAATCTCCACCAAATTCAAAATAAGAGGTCCCCAGTGAACATTAAGACTGAAAACATAATTCACATAACCACCAGAGGAAAAAAAAAGGTTTGCTCTTTGTTTCCTTAGAAAAGTAAACCTAATAAATCAAGTACTTACAACTATCTTTTTTTTTTAATGCCTTATTTACTGTTCTTGGTGAATAATTCAGCCCAGAAAATACCAGAAATTACACTGCACAACCAACCTTAGTTTGAATAAATAAAAGTAAATCTATTTCATATATCAAATATATACACAAACACAAACCTATTTCATAAATCTATTTCAGATATACTATATAACTATGGAACAAGGAACAAAACCACATAAAAAGCCAAAGCAATGCTGGGTTCGTAAACTTGTTTTTTATGTGTATGCTCGAGTTTGGAAATTCAATAGCTCATTAACAGTAAGACATGTAAATAATGTTTTCCTTCAGTTATAATTCCCTAGCAAAGATTGGCTCATACCTAAAGAAAAAATCCTTAAGTATGCAGTCCGTTACCACAAGTAAAATTTTATTTCAGTTATACAGACTTTTTAAAAAACCAATATAAAAAAGCACTAAAAATAAGCTTTAAATACACTGCAAGGATTTCAAATTAAGTTATACCACCAATTAATTGAAGCAATATGTATGGGAGGTTTTTTTGAAACATTCAAACATATATGCCTCTCTCTCTGTATAGAAGGTGTTAATTATTATACTACTGAAAATTATATGAAATTACCTCCTCACAGTTTGTCTTCTGAAGATTATGAATAGAGGCATTCATCAGGGAAAAAATGAAATTTTTGATAGATGGTACACTTTCGCAGCTGACCTGCAAGCACAAATCCACAACCTCTGGAAATAAAGCTAAGTATAAGTCACAACGATCCAGATCCGCAACCTAAAAGTGTAGGAAAAAAAAGAGTAAATTGAAGCATTAGAAACAGAAGATTTAAGCTGAAAAGAGAGAAAAATAATAGTAACGATGATGGCAGATGAAAAAGAATAACAGTAACTGCAGTTGAACAGACATTTTTCTTTTTGGAAGAAAGTAAAAAAGCAAATAAACAACTAAACAAAAAAATAACATGTAAGTAAACATGTAAAGGAAAGCAAACTTTTCTTCTCAGGTTTAAGGATCCCTTCTGGTTCAGGGCTTTGCAGTAGGCCTTAACAGAGACAAGCTGGAATTCTGAAAGAAATGGCCACAGCTTTTAATTTGTGAATTTTCTTCTTTTACTGGGCTGAAAGGAATGGCAGGGAAAAATACACAAACGAGCCTGAATATCAGAATCACTGTCAAAAGCTAACCCAGTTAAATGAGCATACTACAGCACTGCAACCACTACACGTGTCTTGTGCGTCTTCCTCTTGAATTGGATTTTATGTCACGCCTGCATCTTGTACTGTTATAAGTTTTTAATTTTACTCTTTCATTCTCTTGTGTTTGTGCCACTTCTCCCCACACCCTAATCCCACACCTGTAGGAAGCCATTCAGCCTTGCTCCCTTTTGAGGGAACAACTTATTTTTGATGTGTTTTTATGCATATTCAAAAATTTTTGCAGAAGTTTCTAAGAAAACTTGTTTTCTAGGTACCTACTTGGTCTAAACAGTTCTAAAAGCACCAATAAATAAAATTATTATTAAAAAGAAAAGAGTATTTTAACAAATACTTATCGTACTCAACTCATCCGTAGTAAGCTGCCGGAGGATAAATTCAAGAATACTCTCCACAGGTGTCATTAAAGATTTCCAGATAAAGATTAATACCCCATCTATGTGAATAGAAAAATAAATGTATAGACATGTGGAAATATGCTTTGTTAAAAAGCTATATTCCATCATGTGGACTTAAATTAAGTTATAATGTAAACATTCTAGAGTAATAGGCATTAAAGTACCAAAAAATACCCTAAAAAAATCTCTGTACATTCTAGCAGTATAAGCCACAATAATCAAATAGATAACATCTTTTCCTCTTCTTTACCTTATCAAATTAAAATAAATCGAAGTATAATTTTGCAATTTTTAACGAACACTTCTGTCCTATTTTTATCCCTTCCCACAAAAATAAAATAATTTGTCATGAATTTACTCTTCAATAAAAGACAATGTTTCCAAATTCACTAATAAACCACATTCAAGAAAAATGTAGCAAGCCATTCCTAATATGTATGGAACTGAAAAACATTCTTTCCTACTGTTCAAAGGTTAAGAAAAGGTTAGTTCAACTTTGGATAAAGACTAATCTTGTAAAACTTCAGTCTAAAATAACTGCTTGTCTTAAAATTTCAAGCAAGAACACAAGGTTATAATGGAAAATGTAACATTTTTGCTAAGAAAAGGCTAGCCTACAATATGCAAAGCATGTCCATGGGACTTTGCAAACAAAAGTATGCAAGTGTGAAATAGGTCGCTTGGAGATGACACCAATGAAAATCAAAGCACTAACATATCAATAATAGAGTTAAATTCCTCTACGTAGCCTTCTTGTTTTAAAAACATCAGGCATCAGGACACAGCAGGCATATCAAAGAACAAATAACAGCATCTAACTAACTTTTATTTGCAAGGAACATTAAAGTATTACACAGTTACAGTATTCAGGAGAATTACCTGGAGGATACGTCTGCTTAATTTTTTTTATTTGATCTTGAGTTACACTTAACACAAAGAAGATTACTTTTAGGATACAGAAGACCTTAAAAAGCAAGAAATAATGAACACATTCCAGAAGTTACAAATCTATACTGTGCTTACTTTCAGTTTTCCCTGTTAAAATGGTACATTGTGCCATATTTGCTGCATACCTAATTTGAACAGTTTAATTTATGTCAGATTATCACATTTTATAATTTCACTTAAAATGATTTGACTATCAAATCACTAAATAATATTCTGCAATTAAAATTCAAATTCTTCACTAAATGTAAGACAGAACAAAATCCAACTCATAAACTGTCTAATGCTGTCAAAAATGTTAGAAAGAAAGTACTTGAAACAGTGACAACTAACAACAGTACATACAGCAGGATCTCTGGAAACATATTTTGCTTTATATCTCCATTACAGTATTCTTAAATAAACCATTCACCAGTTGTTAGTTCTTCTGTTTTACAAGCTAAAAAACATTACTTTCTTCTTCTCTCTCATTTTATCATTTTCCATTTGACAGATCATGCTTATCATCTTTCTAATCAATGTGACAAAAATAAATTTTGTATTTTACAGTATTATTTTATCATCCAAATGGTCAATTCACACCTCAGGAAATAAGATTTTTCACTTGGGTCTCCGATGCAAAATGGAAAGGCATGGAAATATCACAGAAAATAATCAAGCATGTCTTTTCTCAACACGAAAGAATGTAATAGTTACAAGTCTAATTCTGAAAGCCTCCTGAAAGACTCTGCAGATGATGAGCTGAGCAGATCACCTGCATGGGCATTCAAAAGCACCAAGCTATCATATTGCTCAGCACTACAGCACCTGAAGAACTCCAGCAGAAGAATTTAAAATGGTAAGTTAGGTATCAAAATTGATTAGGTCTACCTCAGCAAGCCATATGACACTAAATAAAAGGATTTACAGAATAAAATACTTGGTACTAAAAACCTAACATGTGGTCTATGAGCATTCTGGAGTTCTGCTTCAGCCTTGCTCTAGTCCAGTACTGTGAACATGCACTGGCAGTTGGCGCACATTTTTCCATATTGCTTCACCTAGAATTAATCTGCTTTTGCAGTCAGAGATCATATCACAATATAACTTCTAACAGCCTGTATAACAAGTACTCAAAATTTAAGCCCAACAGCTAGAACTCAAGGATACATGTGTTTGTGTAAAGCACTTTTAAAAATGAGCTTAGGCATTTGGTTCAACACTACATTTGGACTTCTTGGCAAAACTAGGATGCAAAACTGGGAGACTTCATTTAATATCCTAGATCTGTGGCTCCTATCCCTTAATTACTTTTGCAATTCATGTATTAAACCCACTGGACTGAGAAAAAAATCAAGAATAATAAGGGGAAGCAAAAGCCAAATGCCAAGGTTACTCTTCTTCCAGGTGAGCTTCCCCATTGTAAGAATGATACTGTGATTTTTCATCAAAAATTCATAAACCTGATCTTGATCTAGTTACAAACTAACCAAGCTTCAACAGAAAAAGCAGCGAGGACCCTAACTTTTGCTTGGACACTCCTGAAAGAGCTGCAGGCTGAGGTTGCAAAACTCTTGGACATCACATGAACAGTCTTGTACTTAAGAGGTCACCTCTTTGCTTTTAGCCAAGATCAAACTAAATCAAGCAAGCTAAGCGTCCCATGAGAATCATGCCTAATATCTTGAAAGGACCTGACTAAGCCTACACAGTGCTAGGTGAGAAAAAAAAAAAAAAAAGTACCTGAGAGTCAACACAAAAAAGAGTACATGCATAATGACTGCTTTACAGCAGGCTTTATCAGACCTGACAAGCAAGGAAGTTAGGTAGGATATTTTTGCTGTTTTCTTTCTCTCTAAATGATTTACTGAATCTGTACGTTGGCAAAGAATGGGCCTGTAACATTTTGTAGCTTGGTCACATTCTCCAAATTCTAATTAACTGTAAATCTAATTCTAATGGTGATGACTGCTTTCTTAGATATTATCCATCTTCTGAATTCCCATGCCTTGAGACACCTTCAAAAGGGTCCCCATACGATTTAGCCAACAGTTTAATTTCCAAAAGAATATGCCAGTTTGCCAACTTTTATATTCATTACTTCTAGGCTAGTACTAATTTAACAATACGGCTTTAAAACAGTAAATACCTTGATTTTAATTAAGACTATAGTTAATATAAGACACAGTATACTGAAGATAACACTAACCATCTTGCAGATTGGAACATTTTAACGAACGAGTCTGCAATAACTTCAACAGAAGCTGTAGGCTTTTATCTGTTTTCAGTGTTGGTATGTAAGCATTACTGCCAAGTTTCATCAAGACATCCAGAAGAGGGTTCAAGAAAGCCTTTAGTTCAATCCATTCTATGTTGCTTTTTCCACTACACAAAAACAAAAATTAACAGAAAATCTTCTTCCAAGTATCTACCTTAAGTGCTGAAGTCACTTATGGAAATAGGACACAGGTTTCTAAGTCACTTAAGTATCTTTAGAAATGCTACCCAGTAGCAGCTGCAGCCACAGTTAGACAAGCTCTAAGTAGCTATAAGGTCTTCATAGCATATTTCAGAACCCAAAGTCTTCTGAAATAAACGGATTGACACAAAGAGGCTTTTATCAGACCCTGAGAAAGGAGACAGAGGGGCATTGAGAAAAAGAGTTGCAAAATAAGGTATTCATACTTACCTGCGTTTATTCCTCATTTCTTCCACATCTGCAGCCAACAGCATCATTGTTGCAACAAGCTTAGCTTCAAACCAGTCAGGCATAAAGCAATTTTCTCCTGATTAAAGATATTTTAAGGCTTCCACAGAATTTAAAAATATCTGCATATCAATTTTTAAGCTTTTGTTTTACTTTTATAGCTTGGTAAACAATAATTAGTATGAAAACAATAACTGATGTTAACATTAGTATTACTTATAAATTTTGACATTCTTTTATCTAAATACAAGCTGAACAAAAGCAGTTGCATTTCTCTATGCCTTGTAAAAGGTGATATTAATCTACTGGTCTCTACATCAAAATCAATTTTCAGCAATGTGTTAGATAATGTAGTAGCAGACTCTCAATAGACATCTCTCTCACTTTTTGAAATGCAGTAAGGCATTCGAATGAAGTTAAGCAAGAGCACAGATTTGTTATGCATCTTTAGAAACATCAGCTGTAATTTTAACCAGCTAAAGTTAAATAAGAACTAAAACTGTTCTGTAAAAGGAAATAAAACATGAATTTAAACTGAAGTTTCTTTTGTTACTTGTCTTTTATAGAAGAACATAAGGCTTTTTGTTTTGTTCTGTTTTTGATTTTTACTGGTAGACATAGTTTTAGCAATTTAGAAATCAAAACAGTTTGTGGAAGTCCAGCACAAAGCAGCTGGACCTTATATATCAACCTATGCTTACAAATTAAGACGCATATGAAACTAGAAAGTTACCAGCATCATTTTTAAAAGGTGAAATACATAGATGTTTGCCAATATCATATGCACTTCCATGGCAAAGAACAAAACACATTTTCCATGAAGAATACTTGCCAAAAATTCTAACACTCACATTACTTTGAAATACCAATAAATAAATATATGCTTACAACATTTCTGACCATAATCAGGCAAAGTTTTTTGCACGTTATCTTCTGAAGCTTTTCATCAGAGCAAATTCTGACCTAGTTTTTGCATATTCTATAGGTATACATTAAAAAAGTCTTTTCGATATTTGATTTAATAATATTGATTGATAAAATGCCAACTTTGCAGTTTAAATAGCAAATAACTGAGAACTACACAAATTACCATATTGACTGTGTTTGGATCATTTTTATTTCTCTTCTGAAATAAAGTGATCAACTGAAGTTATAATCATCTAAAACATAACAGAGGATGAAAAACGTCCTTGCGCAATTTATCAATCAAGGATACCACAAATTAGATACAAGATAGTAAAATGAAAACATTACTACTCTAAAAACAAAGGATTTTCATACTTTTTAAATAATTTTTTTTTAATATTTAATAGATGAATATTGCTAAACATTTAACTTGCCTTCAGATAATGGTGTCTTAAGGTACTCTCCCACAAGACTGCATACATATAAACACAGTGATGACATTTCTTGACACTCAAAATCACGTTTTACAGACTTTCTGAAACATCTGTCATTCACCAGCAGCCAACTGCAAAGCTGAATTAAAACCAGTATGTTACTATTTAAATACGACTGCGTGCTGTGTAGTAACTGAACTTGACCAACACAAGAGCAATATATTAAAGCACTGTCAGACCTGAAAAAATATAACTAAGTCAGATTTTGACAGGTATTCCCTCGAGCTACCTTGAGGCCTAACACACTATTTCCCTTTAATTCAGAAAAAGTTTTTTCCGGAGAGTACTCAATTCAGATTACTGGTACCAATATAAGAAAAAAAAATTATTACTAATAGCAAGACTGGTAAATATCCACTCATCCTACATAGGACTTCTACAGCTGTTACCTAATGGGTGTTACATTTTTTTTTTAAATATATTTAACTCTTTTGCTAAAACCAACTTTGTAAGAAAACATACACAGCATTCATAACAAGAGGACGTTATGCAAATTCTATCACAAATTGCTGTACCTCAAAGTATGGCTACTTATTCAGTTGATTCTAGTGTATCCTCTAACTGAAGATTTATTCTTTGACACTTTTTCATACCACTGTGCACCTTTGAAACACACAGGAATACACCCTCTGAAAATTTAAAAATTCACAGTCTCACTTTACATGCTAGGCACATCTTTTCCTTGGAGATGAGTGTTACTCCAGCCAGCACTGGGTTCATCCAAACAAGACACAAATCAGTGGCAGCTCTTACACAAAACTTTGGCACTTATATTGGCCCATTCAGAGACTATCAGGATCCACGTTATCTCAGAGAGTACATTCAAAAACAAGAGAAAGGGAAAATATGCACAGCTCTAGCTCTAAAGATAAACCAAACTTACAAAATAGTTTTCTTTTCCATCTAATGAAATTTTACAAAAGACAGTTGAAGGGAAAGGGGAGAAACAGAGAAGGAAGTAGCTATAAAGAATATATAATGAACTATAATATGCAGAAATAACTGCTTGTAGAATCTGATGACAAGAGTGACTTCATCTAAGGATGTTACATCTACCTTGTATTCTTAATAAAAGGAGACAGAGAAGCCCAAGTCGTGGCTCTGTGGATTCCACAAGATGCCCTGGCTTTGCACTTTCTCCACGTAGATACCAACCATCTAGAGGAGTAAGCATGGATCCCTAACAGGAGAGATTACACAGACCGGTACACAATTACCAAACACTGATTTTAGTTCCTACAGCAGAGGAGACAGAAGATAAAGAATGTGACAAACACACTGAAGTCTCTTAAAGGACCAGTATTACGGGACCAAAACTCTGCGTAAGAACTGATTCTGATTTGCCTTTGAATATCACTACTGCTGCAATACTGACACGACCGCTGGGAAACACAATAAACTGGTGCTGCAAGAAAACATCCCAGCACTTGCACTGCTCAAAAATCTACTCAATCTCAAAAAAGTTTTTTCTTCTGCAAAATCAAGAATTTCAGTATGTAGACAGAAAAGGCCAAGTTGCCATTCCCCCAGCCCACACCTTCACCCATTCTGGTAGTGCAACTGCTTTGAGTCCCATGAATAACTTGTTGAGGGTTAACATTAACTGCTCTGTGCTACTAAAAAACACATTTTTCAAATAAAGTATTTCATATCACATCCAGTAACTCCAGAATGTATCAATGCAATAAATAAAGAGATAGTAGCTAACTAGTTTAAACATTAAGTTAGCAATAACAAATCCTGCGTTGATATAGGGGCTGGAAGATATGTGATGAACAGAAAAAGAGCTTCAGCTCACCTCCATCCATAATACAGTATCTCTCCTTAGGGACTCTTCTGGTCTAAGGGATATGAGAAAGCTTGCCACTTCTGGGAGGGAAACTTTCTCCTGAAGAAAGCAATCAAGGTACAATTTTTGTCAAAACAATACACAACCAGTAACACCTAAACGAGGACTAGGGATGTTTGCTTTCATCTGGCAAAGGTTCAGAAGTAAGAAATGGGCCTTTTCCTTTCTATAAGATGAGTTCATATTTTGCATCTTAAGTGTCGATCTACTTTCATCAAAGAACATAAGTCAATTTGATAAAGTATTGTATCAACACCAATACCTACCGAGATTTAACGAACCATTAAAAGAATAATGTTAACCACTGATGACATCTTTTAAAAGTGCATACATAGCTAACAACTTCCGTCACTAATAGGTATTATTTCACTATTTCTGATAGGAAATTCTGCTCAGACATGCTTATAACCAGAAGAGATAACATGCAAATCCATAATTGAAGGGTAATGTTGACTTGTCTACTTATTTGAGAAAAAATGCGTAAGACAATCAGAACACCAACAGTTTGACTACTAAACAACTAATTTCTTACTATTTCAACATCAACTACAATTTTTTGTAGTTACTATTATATATGTATATAATATGTAGATAGTTACTATATATATACACAATACTATATATATATACTATATATACTATACTTACTATATATATTATACTTACTATATATATTATATATGTATATAGTTACTATATATATGTAGTTAGCTATTATAAGTACTCCATTCTCTTAGGTACTTCAGAAATTCATTTCATTACCTGCTGAAACTCAAGCTTATGCAATGTATATCACGATATACATTGCATAAATACAAAGTGCACTACAATGAAAGAGGAAAGGAAAAATGAATTTTAAAGAAAACAAAGTTAGCACAAGCTGACCGAATACTTAAGCAGTACAAACATTTTTGTACTTCTAAGTAGTCATCAAAAAAATCACTAATCCAGCAAAATCAGCTGTTCCAGGTTAATTTAGCCTAAGAATTTATACACCAAAGTTATTACCCCAGGAAAAAAAGCTCACCACATCTGTCAAATGCATAGCTGTCTGAAGAAGGTAGCATTGAGCGGCTCCCCGCAACAAAATTTGATGTGTAATCATAGTACACTGTAGGACATCTCTGCAAACACAGAAGTATGCACCATAGAAAATATATGTTGTTTAATTATTTTCATATTTTGATAACCATTTTCAACACATTAGATTGTATTTATTAAATATATTCCACAAAGAGTAATATTTCTTCTGCCCTAAACATCACACAATCCAAACTCAAGACTATTTCTAAATTTCCATTCAAAAAATTGAATTAAAATGCAGATACAGATATACCTAACAAGATCAAAAAACATGAAAAAAAATCCACAAGTAAAAATCTCAATGTTCACATGGCTAGTAGTATAACTGATAATTAAATATTTGCATTTCCATTTCTCACATATATAGCAACATATATGCCACCAAGCTCTCACACTTCTACACCAGAGAAGCGCACATGACTGTTAACCACTGTCCCATTGTTTACTTTTCGTAAGTTACTTTTTTCCAGTATCCCTTAGACCACTGGAAATTATTATTTCAAAGTTTGAATCTGATTCAATTTCAGTAATTATTGTTTTCTATTACCTTTTGAAATTAAGGGACACTTAGGAAATACTGTGGGTATTACTGAAAACATGCATGCCTAAAATTTTTGCGCAGTTTTTTACTGACAGAGGTCTTTCAAGTTTTGATTTTGTGGGCTGATTTTTGATGTAATCTCAGCTCCAATAAAAAGATTTTAATATACTTAGAATATATACTTAATATACTTATAAAAGAACAAACCATAACAGGAAGTATGGAAGACCACTGAAAAATGACACCAAAAAAAGTGATGGCAAATGAATGAAATGCAAAACATGTATTAAGTCATGCTATGATAAACACAGTTGTTATTATGTAACAACCCAATGAAGTAAACTTTTTTTACCTTAAAGCATGAAGTCCATCAGCACCCAATACTTTACATGCAGGAATATATTCCAGCGCCATAGAAAGAAACAAAATGGGGACAGCACACCAATGCCTACTTGTCATCTTCTGAATAAACTTTAACAGAAAACTCCCTGAAAATAAAAGCAAACAGAAAATACAAATTTACACCTGCAATATTAAGCACCACTGTGCAGCAAGCTTCTAGAATCACAGAAATACTTTATCAGATTAGCTTGATTCAGTATAGACTACTGCTTTTATACCAGGAAATGAGTGATTTCTTGTTCTCCAATGTATTTAAATAACAAAGCCACTAGCAATAAAATGTTATGATGCATTTACACTGCACATTTAGTATCATTTCTGCATTGCCCTGGGTAAATATGCAAGATCCACCTTGAAACAAGGAGGCATACAAATTGTTATCTGAGTTACAGCTTACAGGAAGAAAAACATCAAATACCTATTTGCAAAATTTTAAAATACAGTGTATTTTATTATGTAATAACATACACAGTAACATCACACTTTATTGTGCAGTAACCCACAACACAGAAGAGCCTCACTTTATGGCCGGCCAGATAAATACTAAATAAAAGTTATAAAGATACCTTCTACTTTTAAGTATATTTCAAGTATATATAAATATATATAAATTCAAGTATATATTCATAATATATATTCAAGTATATATAAATATACTTCAAGTGTATTCCAGTAGTTGAACTTTTCAGAAAAGGTTGCTTTATTTTTATAAATGTCTACATGAAATGTAAAATGTTAAATGTTCACATGAAAAATGGATCCACGGTTTCTAGTTGATATATTAAAAACAAAAACAAAAAAAAGAAACAAACAAACCTCACATGAAATTGAAACATACCTTTTTCTTCATCTGGAAGGAGCATGAGGTAAGTGGCCAAGAATTTCTGTAACTTCAATCCTAAAGGAGGACAAGCTCCCATTAACTGATCTGGTGTCCTGTTGGGTTTTAAAACATCAAATACACCATTTTCATGTTAACAGCTTCAACTATGATTGCCCTTAAACAAAAGCAAAGGGTGGTTCAGTGGTTAAGTCACTCCAGAGACTGTTCCAATAAGGCATACAGATGGAGTGCATGAGCTTGTTTTGTTCACAGCCCATTTTTCCAACAGAATTCAGCAAACACAGGGAAGACTGGGAAGGTCCCAACAGCAAGCACCTTCCTGGGCACCCACAGGGATTTGGTGTGGCATCATCACACTCAGGCTTTCAAGTGCAGACTCAAGTAAAGCTACCTGCTATTGAGAGTACCACATGCTGAGCCCACGTAAGAAACTGCACTGCCAGGTACACTTGATGCAGAACATTCTCAGCATGCTAAAGACCTCTGACTAAAAAGGCCTCTGCAACAAGGTAATCATAAGCAGAGTGAATGTGCTTAATCTGGTTGGTGGAAAAATGAAGACAAATTACCTACACAAGTGTACAAAGAAAGTACACAAGTGTACACCTACACAAGTGTACAAAGTGTAAAGACTTTTCTCTAAAACAAATTCTAAGGTCTGTATAAACAAAACTACTGAACAGCACAAGAAACTTTAAGCTTCAAGATTCAAGAAATATTCCACAAGACGGACAGACATCACCTACATCATATTTGAAGTCTCAGATCTCTTAACTATTATAGATTAAGACAGTCATGAGACGGGCATTACATTAACTGTACCAACCTTGCATATTCGCTTTAAATCTAAACAAATCTCTCTCACCTGCTTTCAGATATATACTTTCAGAGAACCTAAAAAGTCACTAAATTATAATTATTCTTTTATTACATCTGAGTTTTTTTCCAGAAAAATATTTTAACTCTAGGTGGATATGGGACCTTGAGGTATGCTTATGTTGCTGTTGATAGGATGAAATTGAACCCATTTCACCTTATTCACAGCAACCCATCTTTCGTGAGAGATTTTCTTCTTATGAAGAAATTTAGCAAGCATAATTTGTATATTAATGCATTTTGCTTCATATGAGATTTTACCAACATATTCAAATCAACATTACTACATTTGATTTCCAATAATATAATTAATAATCAATATCTTACCTGCTATAAAGAGAACTTTCTGAGAGGGCATCCATTAGTGGTCCAATAACAAACTGATAAAAGAAAACAAGAACAGCTAAGACTCTGCCCAATAAAAACAATGAACCGTTCTGGAGAGGTTCAGAGGCTCCAGAAATCTGAAGCATCAACACTCCTTGCCACCACCTACATGTCACAGTTTTAATATGTGATAAAAAATTTCAATAAACAGGGTGCTAGCTTCAATTAGAGAGAATTAGTTTGAAACGTAGCGGTTAATGACTACGTTTTAACAGTATCCCCGCTAAGGCAGCCATTTTTCCAAATAACTTTATATTTGACTCCGCTTACAAATATTTCACTTTCACACAGCTAAATATAAGGGCATTTTAAAACAACTTCTCTCCTATCAGCACTATTGAGGTAATAACGTAATAGATACAAGTTAAAACAGGGAAAGCACCCTTACCTCTGAAAACTCAAGTGGATTTGGAAGATGCCTTGTTTCAAAAAGCTCCAGAAAATGAAGAATGCCTTCCTTCATCAATGTCTTATTCTCACTCTCAAACATTCTTTTGTAGATGCACATGTGCCAAGATGGATGAAACAACCAGCAACCTGTGACACAAGTGAATTCTTCTAAATGGTGGAGAAACAACAGTGACACACTAGCACGCTTGTTTCTGTAGCAGTAAACTTTAAGGAAATGCATCAAACCAACATCCAAACTACTGATAATCCTAGTTAACATGACAGCTCATGAAACATTTCAGAATGATAACTAAAGTTATTTGATTTATAAAAATATCCTAAAATATCTCTAATATGACAGATCTCTGAGCAGAATGTCCTTCCAGTGCATGTTTGCCAAGCTACTTACATACAGAACAGACTTGTAAATGATGGCATGATCATCCAGAAAACTACTGATTTGAGAAACAAAACATAACCAAGAGCTGCCAACTAAAACTAGAAAGAAGGTAAAAAGCTAAGCTTCGCAGTCTAATGTTCAGAATACACTTAAGAAGAGTTATGTCTTACCTTTTTTCCCTGATATAGCAAGCTCATACAAATGGTTTAACTTTGGTAATACTGGCTTTATGACATGGATCTGAAATGTAAATCAGATGTTATGCAATCAGTGTACATCTCAAGCCTAAACTCGAGCATTTAATCATGGGCCAGAATATACTACCAAGAGCATTAATAAATTAATTGGCAAAGTAATCACATTTAAATACATATGTATTTTCTAATCCAATGTCTGTTCAACTGATCCTAGGACTTGGTACATAACAGATGGGTGTTAAGATCTTAGTTCAGCACCGAAGAAAAAAAAATATTATCTATCTTTATGCTACTGTTACATAGAAATACAGCTTTCTAACAGCTAATGAATTTATTCATAGAAACTGCAACAGAGGGCTTTCAAATAAAAAATAAAACTCTCCGCCAAGAGCACTAGATTTCCAGTCAAGCAGCATCATTTTCACAGTGCTTTATTCTAAGGATGTAGTGCCCTCTACTGAAATAATTTAATGAACGCAATAGCCCAATTTTCCCCAACAACCTGAAGATGTAAGGTACCCACAGCCTTAAAAAAGCTGAAGTCCAGGTTTTCCTTTCTCAATTCCATCTACTGTTTGAAACAAGTAGTTTCTGACAGATGAAGTTGTAAATTTATTCCAAACAAATGACACATGCTCCATGTTCTAAACTTTATTTTAAATCAACAGAAAGCTTCTTAATGTATGTAAATACCCTTAAATGTTATAAATAAACAGACTTAATCTAAATAAATACTTACAGTGTATGTTCCATAAATAATGAATCACATAAAGTATCATAAGTATAGATTTTAAGATGTCCTTACCTGGTTTCCTTCCAAAGTTTCCATTATCAAAATGTAAGTTTCCCAGAACTGTAAAAGTGTTTCATTCTTTTCAACAGACCACCAAAACAGATTTGTTTCTAATTTAGAAAAAAAAAAAAAAAAGATAATGGTTATTTAAACACAATTCCTGTAACACCGTTTAGGCCACAGATCAAATGCAAAATCCTAAGGCAGGCAGTGAGTCTTGTTTTACTCCCTGCCTCACTACCACAGAAACAAAAAAAAAAATGGCTTCAAAAAGTCCAATATGTAGCAATTACTGGAACATACTGAGTCGCCCTTTTGATTAGAAAGCAAAACCTTACAAGAACTCAGGACTCTCACCCTGCGGCAGCTCCCCTCTTACCCACCCTTCAAAATAGGCACACTGAAACTCGCCAGGCGCATACCTTGTGCCCAGTCCTGGCACGAGTCTACACTAACTTTTATAGAATCACTGAATCATTATGGTTGGAAAAGACCTTAAGGATCATTAAGTCCAACCATAAACCTATCGGGGGGTGTCTGTCATATGCTAAGATTTCGTGTTGTGTACTTTTTGTTACATTGGATCTCTGAGCAGAATGCTCCTGCCTGGCCTTGTTTGCCATAAAAAAAGATGAGAAGACTCATGCACAACAGCACCCTGAATGTGCAAGGCAGGCTAAGCTTTCCCATGCCCAAAGCATGCTCCTGAGGGAAGGCAATCCAACCATGCCAGTGTGCACGCAACCCCTGCACCACCCCAGATGTTCTGGGAAAAAAAAAAAAAAAAAAAAAGGAAAGCCTTTAAAGGGAAAAATCATTGCCCACCGAGGGTCAAGCTAGGCCTGCCCACACCCTCCTACGCGTGCAGTTAGAGGTAAAATAATAACAATAACAGAGAAAAAGGCGTAAGGATGGGGAGACGCAGGCAGCCTCCCGCCCCTCTGCCCCGCGCCGTACCGCAGCGCAGCTCCGCGCGCTGGCCGGCGGCCGCGTCCACGGCGCGCTGCAGCAGGTAGCGGCCCCTCTTGCGGCAGAGCCCGTCGCGCTCCGTGAGGCCGCGCTGCACGAGGCGCCAGAAGCGCGCGCAGCGCCGC
>VWPW01020732.1:595-18345 GCA_013389825.1 Crypturellus undulatus
GAAAGGAAAGGAAAGGAAAGGAAAGGAAAGGAAAGGAAAGGAAAGGAAAGGAAAGGAAAGGAAAGGAAAAGGGGAGCATATTTCTAGTCTTTCGGACTGCAAGTTTAAATGCTGTAGGCCTGGTCTTATTTTACAATCTAACTAACTAACTAACTAACTAAAAAGCAGGTCTTTAGAAATACTTTAGAATTACTCTCAAAAGACCTTTGAAAGCTTGTGGGTGAAAAAACAAAAACAACAAAAAAGCAACTTTTCTTTGTCCCATGAAATTCAATGCAGGAATTGTAAAGAAAAATCATGGCAAATTTCAGTATTATCTTTCTCTCACTTGTGTTCTCCAGGAAATAATACAATAGACTTGTGTGGAACCACTGAAAAAATGGAGGAGAAACAGTCACAACATTTAGATCATGTCCTCATTCCTAAAGAAAAAAAAATGTAGAGAATGTAATGAGAATGAGCCAAGAGCGTTCAACAGGAGCAAAAAGGAAGTTTATAGAAAGGCCTCTGAGATACTTGCACTGTATTTTAATGCTGAGATACAGAGAGTTCTAAAAATCTCCAACAGCATTTTCTAGGAAATTATATATGTGATATAAGAATGATTTGGGTTAGTTAAACAGTACTTCTGTAAAATTATTGGTTCCAGTTACATTTTCTAAACTACTTTGTAACCGCTTCCCCTCAAAGTCCCAGCATCCCCTCAAAAAGTCAAATCTGCTCAGAGAACCGCAGATAGCCCAGATTTATATACTCATGTACGGTATATAAAAGATAATTCTTTATCTGCTTAGTAAGTCAGGAATGAGGGCTAAGCTCACAAAGCAAGGTATCATGATGTTATGTTAATCAAGACAACAGCATGTCTGCAAATTAGCAGTGTCTGTGATTGTCTGGTGTTCTAGGGTATATTTAAGCTCTGTGTACTATTTTCACATGCAATTTTATACATTTGAAGGCTATAATTAAATTTAAAAATAATGAAAAACTTATTTGAATTCAAATTAGATAGAAACCATGCCTTAGCCTTGAACCTTTTCTTTCTACATTTTTCTGCTTTTGGGTTTTGTTGTTGTTGTCATGTTGTTGCTGTTTTAAAGAAAGAACAAAAAGACAGTGGAAAAACTCTACATCTTTTTTTTAATGGTAGCTTTTGGATTTCAAAAGAATTTGGATGGGACAAGGATGGGACAAGCTTCACTCAGAGCAGGAACACATCACTTACCTGAAGCCATCTTGAAGATAGGTATCTAAGCTAAGCTAGTTATTTAGGCCTCCTCTATCATTCAGGCAGAATGACAGGCATCTCCAGAGTGCAATTCATCCTATTTTAGGACAGTTGTCCAAGAAAGAAGGAATGAATCACTCTCTGGAGATACTTGTCTTTCTTCATTGACTGTAGAGAGAGTCTAGATAACTAGCTGTGGTTAGATTCCTTAATTTTTGGGATAGGTAAAAAGGGAGGCGAACTTGAGCCCACCTTTAGCCTTTCAGTACTTCTGTACTCATATTTGTAAAACAGACCTGTTGTCCTCATCTGGGGCACCTCCAGGATAAATATCTGAAGATTGTGACATTCCCATGTGTGACAGTCATGAGGGAGACATAGGCATCAGAGAGTGCTTTGTTAGAATATATCTCTGGTACTTAAAATGGGAATACTTTTGTGAGGAGGGAAAACTCTCCAAATGGAAGGATTTTTTTCTAGTGCAATGACTTTCTGAGGTGAAGGTATCCACTGGAGCTTTTGACACCTCTTGTGGTGCCAAAAAGGTGCAGCCTTTGCACACAGCATATGTATTTGAATATGGTTGGTGACCACTGCATTAGAAATAGAAAATATCTGAAGTAGCTTAATGGAGGGCTACACAGAAACCTTTTGAGGATGAAAGAGACTATATGCTGAAAATGAGAGAGCAGAGAAACAACTAAGTGCTCCAAAATGTTCAGCCTGTAATGACTTGCAGAGAAAATTTTACTAAGGGGGTTGCAACCAGGATGGGAGGCAAAAGAAATGTTCACCACCAGTAAATGAGGAAAAAGGTGAGGTACCAGCCTTAGAGAAGTGATTCAGCCTTGCAATTAATTCTTGTCTTTGAAAAGCCTTCAAATCTTCTGCACAGTGTACCAGACCCTCAACCTTTCCCTTCCACTCCCACTCAGGGCAGCAGCAAACAGGGTAAAGAAGCCGTGACATGTTTTTTTTATCTGGAGAAGGCACATCGCCATGTTAAAAGGGCCCTGTCTCAAGGGATGCTTGTGTTGCAGTCATCCATGACCAGATACACTTGTCAAGTGCCCTCATATTCTTGCAAGGTGCCCTCAGGTAATCCTGCATGTTGGAGATGTGTTGTCACATGGACTGTCACACTTCCTGCACAGAATGTGAAAGATCTGAACTTGTCGGATGTCCTGGTATTGCTCTGGACTTTGGGTCTGCTTGTAATGAGTGCATACGCACTGAGGTAGGAACCGACACAATTTCTGATAATCAGGAAACTGAAAATGCCCAGGTGACAAGGCTGGCCAGGGACTAATTTGGAAATAAGCTTCCAAGTCTTTTGGTTCGTAGCCCACATTTTCCCTGCTGGAGATATTATCTCTCCCCTAAATAGGGATTCTTGTTCCCACTCCAAACTATAGATTCCAGCCTTTGTGTAAAGTACTCTGAAATAAGAAAGCTCTATAATAAAAGTGTCAGCATGAATTAGTGCTTCTCTTGTTCTGGATAAACCACAGATATTGAAGGGAGGCTTTAAAACTCCCCAGTTCTGATGATTATCTTTTTTGTTGAGTTAGCAGGAGGCCGATTTAAACCCTGCAGTATAGCAGTGATGTTCACATTCAGCTCCAGTACATGGTGCAAGACAAGGCCCATGCTAGCTGCAGCAACTGTGCACCAATGGCTGCAATATTTCTGTCTGCGCTGCTTCTAAAAGACAGTGAATCTGTATGGTTGGACGCCATTTGTAAAAAGTTTTACAAGGCATTGGGCACTTTTGTCGCAACAGACTCCATGCCAGCATGCAACTTGTTCATTTTATGTTCTGAACATAACATTGTCCACATGAGCTTCACAGTTGGCAGCCAACAGCAGCTGTTTTTTTTATTCACCAGCTGGCATGATGAATGCAGTCAGTTGTAATTCACTTTTTCATTCCCAGGCATGAATACTGATGCAGCTCTAGAAGCTGAGTTTGCATTCACATAGCTAATTTTTACTAGATCCTGTGGGAGGAGGGGAAAGAAACACCGTTTATTTCAGGACTGGTCCTACATAAAGTTGCCTTTTGCAAGAAAATGATGGAGACATATCTGCTTTCATATGATATATATATGGGTGTACTGTAAGGGCTTTGAAATGGTGCTCTTATTTGGGGGTTCAATTGCATTTAAAAGCCTATAATATGTGTTTATTAGAAAAATTCTGCTGGAATATTAACTACTGTATCTGATAGATTTATGACTGTAGGAACATATCTACATATCTAGGGGACGGAGGCCTTCCCATGGGAAGTGGCTGCAGGGAGCTGAGCTTAAAGAAGGTAGCGGATACTCCCTGAATTAAAGGAATGTGAACAGTAGTCCTTGAACAGCAGGCATGAGAAAGTTGGGCGAGACAGAAACTTGATTAAGCTTGTCAGTAAGGAAGAAGGACTGGTGCACAGACCTATGGTGTGAATACACGCCATTATCCACGACCAACTGAATGCGGTAGAAATGCATGGATAGTAGCCTGTGACCAATTGTAGCTGTACGCGTGTAGAGGGCTTGCTTCTGCTTGTGTATATAAGTACGCTATTTGAGGCCGGTTGCGCACGTGCCTCGTCCGGGTCCCCCGGTCGCCGCGGGTCGACCGCGCTGGGACACTCGCTCTACGGGCCCGGGTGCCGTGTCGCCAGGGGAGGCGACTGTAGCGGCACCTCCTCGCTCAGGGTCCCGCATCCAGATGGTCAGGTGAGGAGAATGCGATAGGCCAGCCGCCCTCACTGGTCGGGGGAGACCGGCGTGGACTACTGAAAGACGACTCGATACGAGTTCAAATCAGCAGCCGCTTTATTCCGGAAATGCACAACTTATATAGGGCATGTAAAGGGGGGGGAGAAGAGGGAGGAGTGGGTCATGGGATTGGATGTACGCTGGTCTTGTGATCCCTAGTGGGTGGTCCGTTGACCGGAGCAGATTGCTCCGGCCCCCACCTTCGGGATTCTGGAATGTTCTGGAGTGTTCTTGTTAGGTGTACATGCTTGTTTTACATCAAACATACATTTTCTTCCCAAAACCCTCCTGTACCTAATTCCATATCTCCCTACAGCTATTCGGGCTAAATAAATGGATCAGGATCTAATTCACATGCAGTCTGCGTCTTTGATCCCCTCCCGATTCCTTGCGCCGGCAAGAAGTTTCCAACATATGACAACATAGGGTCATCTTTTCCTTTTGCTCTCTCCCACCTTAGGACCTTTTTTTCTTTTGCCTCCTGCTCTTAACACAATGTTCTTTCATTTTTTTATTTATCTTATCTTATTGATGCCAGGGCCAGCATATGACACTTCCCAGTGCCACCATTGCTCATACATTTGTTTCTCTGCTATTCCATTCTCTTGGAGTATCAGTACTAGCAGCTTGAAGAAGTTATGTTTCAAAAAAGACATTTCAAGCCACCAAGTGACCCAGGTGCTTAGAGCTTCATGCAAAACCTTTCAGATCAAAGGAGACAGTCATGTTGTATGGTGTCTGCAGTGTGATCAGAGTCTCTACAATGCCTAAGTTTTCTGTCTGCTTGATTGCAGCTTTCTGGCTTTGCATTGAAAGCCTGTAGAGTCAACATATGTACACACTTTGCTTAGCGTTGCCCTATTTATATTCATACCACAGTTGGAGCTTAGATCTTGTGACCTGGCAGAGAGAAGCAGCATGTGGCTTTCTGGAGCACTTGGCTGGTACTCATCCCTTGCCTAAAAACAATCTGCAGACAGGAGGTACTGCAAACTCTGCACAGGGGAAAGGGAAAGACTAAGATGGCACAGTGAAGCCACATGGCTACTTACTGTGTCTGCCATATGCTTGACTTCGTGTTTATCTCTTTTTAGAAGGCAACTTTTCTACATGCCTGATTTTTGTTTGCCAGATATTCAACACAGTTCTCCTTGTGCTCTCAGAATATAACTTTTGGTTCAATGATGAATAAATAAGGAGCAACAAAGAGAAAAATCACATCCAAATACTTCATAGATGCTCTATATGAAATTTTGTATATCAAAAATTAAATGTCTAAAAGGGTTTTTGGACTATACTGCCATCAGTGCTCAGGACTAAGATGATGTTGCATTAAGAAAGCAACAGGATTCTACTAAAACTACTAACTATCCTTTGTGAATCATAAAAAAATACACACACATGCATGCTTCACGACAGTTGGAGAATTTCTGAAGGAGTGTGTATTCTGTGTAAGCCTCAGTCTGATATAATGAGAGAATTTAGATGTCAGGAAATAAACTCATTTCCTCTTGTAATACCAGGAGGAATTACAAGAATTACAAAAACCATTATATGTATCAGGACACTGTCTGCCTGTGTTAGAAAGATGCTGACTCAGAGAAGGATAACATTGCTCTCTTTTTTTTTTTTTTTAACTCCAAGTCTTTCCAGATGGATCGGGCTATTTCACATATAACTCCTTTCTCAGAGGAACTGGTTTCTAAAGAACTGAGGTGAACTGATCCCACTCACAGCCTGAAGTAAGATTAGCCAATCCAGATCACAGGGAAGTGCCATATGATTTTCATTATATGTCTTGTCTCATATTCTGCACCTCAGTCAACCATGCTCAAACCTGAAAGGAAGGGAGAGTTGTAGCCAGAAGCTGCTAATGAGTAGCCAGAGCAAGTAAAGTGCATCTGTGAGATTTCCAGCTGTAGAGTCTTACAAGAACAAGTGTAGGCTCCATTTGATTAGTGTCTGGTCCTGGCATGAATATGGATTCAAACAGGGTGAAGCTGGAGTTTCCCTCAGTGCAGATCATGATGCAGGTAACTAGGAATTCCTCATGTCTGATAAGTGAGGGACAAAGAGAAAAAAGAAGTTCCTCAAAGAAGTTGGTTTATGTCACCATTTCACTTCTGCTCTTCCTTCCCTCTTCTCAGCCCCCATTCCTTCTCCCTGATCTGCTTTCAAAGTCTCGAGCATTTTAAGTAAGAATAAAAAGGACATATATTGTCTAGATGTTGTTAACTGTTACCATATCAACCAGGAGAACACATTTCACAGCGGTCTAGATGAGGCTTGATTATAACAACAGTACCAAACCTTCATCTCTCTTGAAAATAACTGAGACCTGTGAATATGGTGAGTATGCAAGGATGGTGCATGGAGAAGTGTGGGTAACATGTCTTGACAGAAGCGATGCTAGTACTAATTATTTAGCAATTCTTATTCACTTTTAATGGCCCTTAATATTTTTCTGTTTAAACATGGATAAAAGGAGACATACAGATAAACAAATGTTTTTATATATTGTGGGAGCCTTGGCGGTATTGCATGATTATGAAGGGCCAAAATAACGTTGCTAGGGAGCAATGTGATAAGGACAGAAGAGCTTGTTAACCTTATCAGCCTTGTTAGCAGTAAGCAGGAAATGTGCCGACCCGAAAGCCATAAAGAAGGAACAACAATGAATACCAGAGAAGGAAAACAAGCACAAGTGTGCGACAAGAGACACACAAGGCAAGAGCCAATCATAAGTTGAAAGCATCCGCGTGCTCACCGCATGGACGAACTCATTAACCAATCATTAATTGCATGGACAGAGAATGCGCTCGTGCCGCTTCGCGTTTACTCTATAAATATAACTGCCTTCTGATATTAAAGTGAATAGCATCTGCTTCATATTAAAGTGTCGTGCTTTCCGTCTCGCGGTGGTGGTCCTCGGCAATATATGCTTCTCAAAGAATTATTATTTGGGAGTATTCTGTTTCTACCGATAACTGGAAATCAAATTTCTTCTGCTTATGCAGTGCTTGAAATAATCTGTTAAAATCAGAACTGATGTCTTTGCCAAAACTGGCGCAGTTTTTTTGCATGCACTGAAAGGCTTTTAATAACTAAACCTCTTTTCCACTCCAGGGTGGAGCAGATCTTTAAATGGCATGCACATGCACACACACACACACACACACACACACACACACACACACACACACACACACACACGACACTGGAATGCGGCCCTGAGCGGTCATTTAGTACAATTCTTCCCCTCACCCCCAAATGGCAGGAGCAATTAAACTCACATCATGTCTGACAGATACTTGTCTAACCTGTTCTTGAGAAGCTCTTGCAGATGGGATCTTATGAGCTTCAGAGGCTACCTTGTGCCCTGCTTCTCCTTACAAGTAGAGAAAAGAAGATGCTGCTCTAAACCTAAATCTCATTTGCTGCAGTTAAGGCTTTTACGTCCTATGTTATATCTGGAGGATCTGGAGAAGGGTTTATGAGCTTCTGCTTTGCAGCAATCTTTTACAGAATAGCTGAAGACAGGAGTCTCGTGCTGTCTGCATGTTTAATATTTCCAAGTAAAGCTTTAACACTGTATTTATCTCTAGTGATGACCAGACTTCCTCTTTCTATTTCTAGTGTCGTAGACAATTTACAGAATGGCATTCCACAAAAAACATAGAAAACAGACAGCAGGAAATTTATGTAGCACCTATACAGGAAGTGTCCATGGGATAGGTTGGTCCCCTGCGACCTATATACATGTTGAGGACAGCCTGGAAAATTCCTCCAGAAGCACTTGGCTTGACCGTGAGAAGGGTGAGGCCTGGCTGTTGCTTTAGCAGAATAGGATTCCTGAAAGACCAGTTCTTTGACTCAACAAGTCAGATGATAATTAAATTGCTGCTTGGACTAATAGTGAGCGTATGTGAAGAACTGGGTTCATTATCAAAAGTCAGACTCATGATACTATGATACTGATTATTGCTTAGTTATTGTGAAATATGCTGCAAGGTTTTTAATGGGAACTGAGAGTGAACAGAGTGCATAAAGCTTCCAGAGGAAGAATAGAAATGTGCAGCAGAAGGACTTTTTTTTTTTTAGAATTGTTAGAAGTCTCCTTAAATCCAGCCAGATGAGTGGGACTAAGCCTTGTTCACACCCTAAAAGTAAAGGTGTGTGGAGCCCTGTAAGGATACAGTTTGTCCCTCAGTTCTGAATCTGAGCCAGACTGCACAAAAGAAAAAGACAGTCTTAAAAAGTAACCTTCTTATTAAATGCAACTGGGAAGTGGAGATGGCATGTAAACAGCAATAAAGTAGAACTGGGAAGTGAGCTAAAAACATCTACTCTAACTGGAAACATAAATCAAAGGCATGTTTATGGCTGAAGGCTCCAGAGAGCCAAAGCCAGCGTGCAGTTGGCTCAGGGACACTGCACAGAGGTTCCTCATCCTGGTTTGGTGCCTTGCTGAGACACTGGCCCTGTGTTTCAGAAAATTAAGCATTGATCAAAATGCCCATACTGAAACTAAAATGCAGCAGAGCCATTCGCCCTCCACCATAGAAAGTTTCAGCACTTGAATTACTTTTCTTTACTTTTCTTACACATCACTATTCTCTCTTCCCACATTTTGGCTTTCTTTGAAGATTTGTGATTTTTCAGTGTGTTGAGGTTCTTGCTATTCAGACTCTTCACCTTCTGTGACTCTGAGCTAGATGCCAGAGAAGACTTTGCAGCAGGGAAAACCATAAGCTCCAGCCGAGGAAATGCTGCTGATCTCACCTGGGGTAGTGCATGTACCCAGGCATCCCCTTCTGGCTATGGTGGCACAGTGTTGTGGGACAACTTATCAAGACTTCTCAAATTCTGTGATTGGAAAATCGAGTGAATAATTATTTCTTTCTCCCCTGCAAATCACCAGTGATCTATATATAAGTAGGCAGCTGCTGAAAAGAACAAGACTCCTGTGGTGGTACATGGACTTTGGTGCAAGTGTCTCTTAACAGTGTTTTACTCTGAAAATAACAGCTTAGTCATTTCTGTGCACTTGCACCATCTTTATGTACGAAAGGAGATGACCAGCACAGGTAGGTAATGGGAGAGAGAGGAAAAGTCCTTCACACTGAGGCAAGGGAACCTACAAAAACAAAAGCAGGGGAAGAGGTGGGACTTTTAAAAGAGCAAAACTATCGGGGAAAAAAATAAGCACACATAAAACCAACACTGAATACATTTTCAAAGTGAAAATACCTCATTTTGGTTCTTTGGCAAGTGTGCCTATATAAACTGTAGCCAAATAATAGACTATGGGGCAATAAGTAACAAGTCCCCTTTTATGGGTGGCTGGCATTTGTGATCATGGTATAACAAAGTGCAGATTCCTGGTGAAATATATATATTTTTTAATGAGATTAACAAAAGAGTTTGTCCTGGCTGAACTATTGCATCTGGTCAGGTGCTGCTCAGTCACAAAAATCTCTCTATTTGTGTGTGCAGGCATGCACAGATATGCCTACAATAATATTTTTTACCAATCCTAATCAGTTTATTCAGCTGCAGTTGCTACTGTTTTCTGCCTCTCTGGCCCTTCACTGCAGTCAAAGCTGAGGTTGAGAACAAAAGGAAAAGCTCTTTTTACATCTCCAGATTGAGTATATTGCTCTGTAAAAGAGAATGCTTACAATTGCTAATGGAAGCTAAAACCCAGCCTTTGGCAGGATCCTGTGAAGTTCACAGTTCTCTATTCTTTAATTTATGATCTTATATTTGCAGAGAAGGGAACTTCCTCCAGAAAGTAGAAACAGGTTGTTCTGCTGTCAAGGAAGCATGAACAGCCAACGGCACCCATGGTGTACAGGTCCCTGCTGTCATTTTGAGACTGCTCAGGTCTCTCCTTTGGCTCTGTGTGCCTGGAAGCATCTTTTGAAGAACAAATACGCTATGTCTCTGAAGGATATATAATCTCAAGTGCAAACATTTCATATTTTGCAAACTTCATCTGCAAATGCTTTTCCCTGTCTTAGTACAACAGTAATGGTATTGTATATAAACACATAAAATATTTTGGTGCTTGTAGATAAGGAGATGGGGCAGAGGGGATCAAAGAGCTTTACAATCAAATGATCATTTGGGCACAATGAGTGGGTGCAAGGCGAGAAATATATACTGTGTGGGTTTTTTTTTTTGTCTCCAAGCAACAGGAGTTTAAAATTACTCATAGGACATCTAAACCCCTATGTATAAGGGAAGGTGGGGAGCTAAATCCCAAAAGCCTAATACTTCCCCCCCGCCGTGGGAAAGCCAAGCTTGAGTATCTCTATGGAGATAAGAAAAAGTGCTCAGACTGTGATTCTTTGCAAGTCTAAAATTAGTGATACAGTTTTGACAAACTGTACATATGGATTTATTTTGTGACTAGAAGAGTGTAGAAGATAGCCCCTTCTATTTCTCCCTCCAACTTCCTTTGCAAATATAACTACAACCACAGTGGTGAATTATAGGGTTTTATTATTGCAACCAAAGAGTTCACTTCATTTGTTATGGACAGGGATGATATGTGGCTTGAAGATTGTTTCCACTGTCCTGATGTAGAGATTTTTTTCCTTATTTCATGAAGTAGAACTGGGTATTTACCAGTCTATTCACAAAAAGCATTCATCTTTGCTCTATAGACAATAGATGTAAGGTTGAGAAATAGATGCTATTCCCAGGCATTATAGCTATGGCTCAGTTTGGTCTCTATCTGTAGCAATATTTGAGATTAGTTCATTGCGGGGAGAGGTGGCGATTGTTGCTCCTTTTAGTCACATGTTAGTCATACTGGTTGGAAATGTAAACTATCCCTGAAATTCACTCTAAAATATTAATTCTAGGACTTTTGGTCAACAGATTTTTATGGCTAAACATTTTTCAGTACAGAGCTTCATTTCATGGAAACAGTTGTTCATAGGAAGTGTTCACTTTCCACAGATCTTTGGATAACTTCTCATTAAACTGATGTCCCAAAGAGAAAAAGGTTTTTGTCATCAGACAAACATTCAAGTGGCAAATATTTTGCTCTGAAATTTGACAATAAAAAATTGCTCTTGCTGATCTTTTTCCCAGGCAAAATGGTTTCTGAGAAGTTTCAGAATAGGTCACTGTGTGATTCAGCCCTGCCTCTGATGATACAGAAAAGTGGGTATGGGTGACATGTGAAAGTGCTTCCAAGCAAGGTCACACATTTTGCTCCTTAAATGTGGATTAATTGGGACTGTTCAATGGGGTTGAGGGTGCACATGGGACAGCATTGCTGAGTGCCTCGAGGCCTTATTTGTGTGGCCTCCTCCTCCTAGAATACTCCTTGCTGCCTGACTGTGGATCAAGGACATATATCAGGTCTACTTTTATCATGGGCTAAGGCTGGATCACCCAGACAATTTCCAAGGCCTGCATGATGTTCCTGACATGGTCTATGGTGTCTGTGCGGGGCCCCTCTATGGTCTCAGTCTCCTCAAGACATGTTCAAAGCTGGGACTAAGAGGCAATGTAAATACCGTGTGGCCAATGTGGACTATCAGAGGTCAAGGCTTTAGGAGCTTGTTTCCTCATGGGTACAGCACAGCTGGCTTGCTTAGCCTGCACTGAGTTCTCCTCTCTCTTTATTTTTCATGACCTCTAATGTGTACATTAGAATAGAGCCTGAATGCAGATCAATTGAGCCTTTCAGAGCTGAAATATAAAATGCTTTTGAAAAATGCTTTTGAAAAAAGAAAAATTGAAGTCAGCACTGAGAGAATGCAAATTTCAGATTATTCACTGAAGTCCAAAATTGAGAATATCCAAGCTGCAAGGTCACTGAATATGCAAACACTCTAGACATGGTCTCCCACTCTGTTCTGAAGAGACCAATATGCAAGCAGTCATAGTTAACTAATGAAAAACAGTATTTCAGTGTTGCTGGAAGATGCAAATAAAAGTGGAGTCTAGGGAAAAAAAAAACACTTCTTGTATGAAAATGACACTGAAAATGAGACGTTATTTTCCAACTGTCCTTTTTTATTATTAATACTTGCAATGTAATATAGTAGCACCTTTTTAAAACTTTTAAGATTTCTCTTAAAACAGCAGGAAAATATCTCCAGCAAAGCACTATCTAGAAAATAAGGAGATTAAAAGCAATATCTAACTGAGGATCAGGAAGTACATTCTATTTAAAGCAGTAATTTCACCATTATTCATAAGAAGTTGCAGGAGAATCAAGTCGGTATGTTCACAATAACATGTCAAGTGAACTGACATTTTAATTCAAAAAGTATATATATTAAAAAAAATCTTATGGAACAAGCCAGGAAGTATCCTTTGTAGTTATAAACACAAACACATTTATGAGCTGAAAGTGTGCTTTTGATTGTTTTACAAAGCAGGATTCCATATGGTAGCTGAGGTCCAGAACTGGGATGACTCAGGAAATTGAAAAGATCAGCACAGTTTATTGAGCAGGTCTGACAGTTCCTGAAGCATCCTCATCCACATCCTCATGGGCTGAGCAGGCAGACTCACTAACTGTCAGAGCTGGAGACAGACTTTGCAGGAGTTGGAAGTCACAACTGCATTTTTCAAAGACTGATTTTCTAGTAAATAAGCACATACTACAGTCCAGTTGATATTAAACTTTTTGTATGGAGGATTTTATGTATGGAAATAAGCAATATGAAATCTGATTGATTATGTCTGTAAAAGGGTTCTGTATAAAACAGGCAATAAAAATGGAAAATGGGCACCAAGCATATTTTTATGAGAAGTAAGAGGCTGGAAACAACTTTTTTGAACAGTGTTTTTTAGCTGCTTGGGCACTTGGGATGCCATAAATAAAGTGTGTGGTAAAATCACCTATTCCAATTATATGAAAAAATAGGTAAACATGGCTGTATGCAAACTGGAAATTCCTTGCCTTTACCCTTGACTGCATTTCTTCATTCATGGATGTTTTCTGAGTCCTGTGCAAGCCTGGCGCACTGGTCACGGGACCAGCAGTGGTGCTGCCTCGGTCTGTGTATGCCCTTGGTGCCTCTGCCTTCCCTAGGACCCTGTTTCCCTTCAAAACACTGCGAGGGCTTCCAGCGCACCCAACTTTTGCCACCAAAAGGCCAGGTATGTTGTAGGAGCTAATTCTGCCCATTGTTGCGAGTTTCTCCTTTTTGTGTTGATTTGGAATAAATCCATTTCTTTCAAAACTTGAAGAATATAGCACAAGAGACTTTTGATTTCCCTAAATCCAATCTCCGTCTCTTCCTTCAGACCGGTCCTTATACATAGAAGTTCCTCTCCAAGTGACTTCGTGAGGCTAAAGGGTGATCTTGCCCCTTATCATGGCCTGATGATTGTATCTAGAAGGAATCCACCTTTATAAATGTGCCAAGGCAGAGCTAGGAGGAGCTGCCAGAGCACCAAGCAGAACAGCAAACAAGGGCAGGTGAGCCATGCCAAGGATTAGTCGAAACTTGAGTGAGGTGTTTGGGTATTTCTGAAGGGTAAACATTAGCTGCATTACCTCCCCTGTGCAACTTCTAGACCAAAGATCTCTGGAAGAGGTGATGGTTTCCTCTGGCCACCTGTGCTCGTTCTGATTTACTATGTGAGAGGCAACATGGAGCCCTCCTCAGCACTCCACTCTGAGCTAGGCTTGCTTCCACCTCTGCTCAGTACAGGTACAGGCTGACCCCAACTGCATGAGGAAAAGTGTTATGCAGACCTGTTAATTAACACATGGGGAGCTGTACTAGGATGCAGGTTAAGAAGTCAAGTAACTCTCTCCTCTCCAGGAGTGACCCATACAGCATGTTCCCGACTGGGGAAGAGTAGTTCATGTGGCTGAGCAGGGCCAACAGCAGCAGAGAGCATCTAGTTCTCTGCAGGTCCAGTCTAGCATCAAGCTTGCCACTTCTTGAGCCATGTGGGAAGGGAGTGGGAGAGGTGGCCGAGCTCCGCAGGTGGGGATATCAGCTTGGCAGGCAGTCTTTGAGGGAATAACAGAAAATGCCTCAGCAAACAAAGACAGATCATGTACAAATCAGCAGAGCAAATTAAGAAACAAAAGAGCACAGACATGGAGACTTACTCCCTCTCAGGAAGCCAAGAAAAGAATGCAGAGAGGCAGGGAGAAAGAAGGCCTGGAAGCCCCTAGGAAGCCTGAGTCAAAACAAAGCCAAAGAAAAGGAGCATTGTGGAAGCTACCAGCCGTCTTGAGCAGGGCGAAGCCTCTCATCCAGACCATGGCATGTAAAGAGGGAGTTCTCTGGGGGCTGTTCAAGCTTTAGTTTTAGCGTGTCAGAGAAAGACAACATATGGCCCTTGGTAAAGGGAGGTGGTCACTGATTAATGATACAAAACCCAACAGAGGCACTGTCTGCCCCTTCTTTGAATCCATAGTGCTCCGCAGAAGTTCCCTGTGGCAAGGCAGTTTGACTAGGATGGGTGTGCGATGATGAGTTCTTGGATTTCTGATTCACTATGGGACATCCAGATGGGGATGTTAATAGCTTCAACTTTAAGGACGTCCTAAAATATCTATACTTTTGCAGCATGCGCAAAGAACTGCTGATGTGAAAATCCTTGACTTTTTAACATTAAACTAAGTTTCAAGATTCAGCAGGATGTGTGTGTGTGTGTGTGTGTGTGTGTGTGGCTTCTTATGCCAAAACACACAGAAAATTAATAGACTGTCACTGAAGAGTCCAATACTGAGTATCAGGAAGAAAGGAAAATGTACTGTGCTTCCTATCTTTTTCACAGTTGTTTCTGTATTTTATATTGTTCTTGGCATTTTAACAGGCCATCAAGATATCTAAAACCCACTCCTGATTTTTTATGCAATTCCATAATTTTTATGTGCACTACATCATGTTCTGCTCTAAATCTGTTCTCTTCCCAGAGAGCTCGAGGTGGGAGATTTCCTTGACAGATTTCTTTTGTGCTATTAAGCTCAGATCAAAGAAAATCCTGGGCATGCAAATCCTCATGGAACTGTGGGACTTGTGGAAGATATTCAAAACCCGCCTGGATGCGATCCTGTGCAATGTGCTCTAGGCGACCCTGCTTGAGCAGGGGGGTTGAACTAAATGATCTCCAAAGGTCCCTTCCAACCTCAACCATTCTGCCATTCTGTGAAAGACAGAAAGAAACCCAAAGTCCACAGAGGAAAGAGCTGCAGCTACCACCTGCTGCAACCCTTTACCTCCTATTTTGATAGGGCATTTTCATGAAAAAGAAGGACAGAAAAGACAAAAGAAGGGAACAGTGACAGGGAAGAAGCAGGCTCAACACATGTGCAGTGCTTCAACATGCCAGGAATACAGCTGTATGTACGCCTGTCTAAGTGTATAACATCTGGGACATTAAGTGACAAGGTTTGCACCTCCTCCAATTTTTGGTTTGGTCTAGTCTGCTGAGGGGATTCCATATGCCTTACAGCTCTGCATTCCTACCCGGGGTAGAGGAGGAAGGCTGCCACGTGGCCTATGGGAGGAAGAAAGGGCAGAGTGGAACCTGGTCAAAAATTCAGCAATAAACTTCTGAGAGTCAGAGGCAGATAGGGATAATATTTCATTGAGCTGCTCTTTCCACATATTTTATATGTTTTTCCTTTTTCCCACCTTACCTTCTGGCAGAAGAGGTCCAGATCTTCAGGCAAAGTACATCCACAGAGCGCTGCAACTACACTGAAGTCACCGAAGTACCTATTTATATCAGCAGGGTCTTAATTACCACTTTCTCTTGCCATATTTCTCCAAGAAACACAGATTGCTCTCTGCAGAGTCACAGTGCATGGAAAAACACAATTGTGTGTCTTCCATGCACAATCTGTGTGGTGGATCTACCGTAAATTGCAACAGTGTTTTTTGTTTAACTGAAATCTGACTTGGAGTCTGTAATTGTAATGTTTTAATATAACAATATATCAAACAGATTATATAACAGCATAACAATGTTCAGGCTCAACAATAACAGAAAAGAGCTTATGAGGAGAGGAGAGAGGTCCATGTGCCTCTGTCCAACTGTTAAAATCAGTCTGAACGAGGCTATTCAGGACAGTGCTTAAGCCCAAGCCTCACCCCTAAGCCTTTCTCCATCTACTGACACTCAGTCGAAGAATTTGAAGTAAATGACTGGAAATGAAAGGATTAACGAGCTCATGCTCAGTGCCATGGACGGGAGAAAGAGCGGAGGAAGGGCAGGCGTGCTGTGCATGGTGGAGCATCCGTTGTGCGGTGGCTACCACAAATGGCCAAGCTCACTGTGAGGACAACCCAACGCAGAGCTCCCTGCTCACCTGGAATGCCAGAGGCCTCCTGGACAGTGTACAGCTTGACACTGGGACTGCTGGTTTGGGGAAGAAGACACGAGCAATGGGCAATGAGCAAAACCTTCACACTCTTCATGCTTGTTGAGGGAAAGAAGGCAACCTGGGCAGTGCCAAGTGCACAGCTAGCTGCAGTGAAACACCATGTTTCAGGAAACATTGATATCACCCTCAATAAAGGTGACATTAAAGCAGACATTAAGTCCTTCCATGCACTCTGGGTAGCTGGGAGAAGCTTTGCAATAGGTGCTGCAGCCCGGGCTAGCCCCGGTGCCCCTAGGCTCAGCACAGACACTTTGTGCCTGGATGCAGCTGGATCACGCTGACAGCACCGGCAGAAAGTACACAGGCAACAGGCACGATGTGCTGCCATCTGCTCTACAAGGTGGTTTTTACCTTGAAGTCTTAGAAATTTGCAGTCAGTGGATGCCCTTTTTAGCTTTTGCTCCAAGGAGTTTGTTCTCAAATCAAGATCAGAAGCTGCTAATTCATCTTCATTCCTCTCAGATTCAACAAGATGAATTTACTGCTCACAGACTGCAATGCAGATACAATCTGAAGAATTACATTATTTCTTTCTTGTCTTTCTTACAAGGGCAGAATTAGTTGACATATTTTATTTTATTTTATTTTATTTTATTTTATTTTATTTTATTTTATTTTATTTTATTTTATTTCTTTTCCTTTCCTTCCCCTCTTTCTTTTTTCTTTTTTTGCTCATGCTTGGTGTTACTGTTTGTATTGAATACCACAAGGACCTTGGCTGGCTTTGCATTGTACAGCCTCTTCCTCTCAGCAGACGGATAACGTTTAGCAGGAAGCTCTAACCAGTCTAATCACTGCTACAGATGAAGGGGTGCCCTCCAAAAGGTCTCAAAGAGAGAACTCTTGCCATGGTGGCCATTAGCACAGGAAATCTAAGCAGTTGAGATGATGATAGTGCACTATTTTGACACCAGATTAGGAAAGATATGCAGTTTTTTACATATATGCCCATGTCTGGGTGCTAGTTTTGGGAAAAAAATGACTAGCTTTAGGGTGCTGGCCGTAGAGTTTTTGTCTGGTCTGTAAGTGCATGTGTTGTTCCAAGGCTGGACTTGCTTCTAATTTGTTAAAATGCCCCAGCAAGGTCTTTCCTCACATAGATTTTTCCAGAATCTTTTTCCTCAGCTTTACCTGCACCTCTTTGCAATAGAGAAATGGAAAACCCAAGATATATGATAGTGCAGACTCCCTGCCACTCCATGCCCTTTTTACTGTCTTAACAGCTGACTGTCTTTTATGGTTTACATTATATCTATATGTTAATCCATTTACTCAGATCTTTCTCTATGACTTATCAATGTTTCATTTTATTATTCCAGTTTTCTGCTTGCATCAAGGCCATTCAATTAGATTTATTCTTATCCTG
>VWPW01020734.1:0-76967 GCA_013389825.1 Crypturellus undulatus
TGATTCTAATTTGCTTGCAGTTTAAGATGTTTAAAGTAGGATAAGCACTGTGCAAGGGCTGGGGCATTCTAGGTAGGAATGCTCTAAGACTTTTTCTGTGGTTCTGAAATTTGCATGAAATACTCATATACTTTTTTTTTGTTTGTTTGTTTGTTTGTTTGTTTTCCTTCCTCTGCTCCTGCTTGTTGTTAGACCCTTGTATTTGCCAGTCAGGTCTCTACTTACAGTTGAAACTTTCAGCATTTCCAGCAGCGTTGCAGTAGATAAATCCTCTTCTACCCTGAGGTACAACTTTGTGTGTTTGTGAAACGTGAAAGCTCCTGTAAAACTTGTAATCCCTGTCTACATTTTTAATTTAGAAAGAAAATACATAATCAAATTTGTTTCACTCTTTGAAATGTACTTTGTTTATGTGCAATCCTTCTGTTTTATTAGGATAAATTACACTATTATTATTGCTACTAAAAGCAAACCAAATAATAACTATTAACTCTGACGTCTTTAATACAGTTGTAAGATTTACTATGTTAGAGGATATCCATATTATATTGAGATAGTATTTTAATTAAGGAAATATTTAATATATCATTTTCTTAAAACTTCAGTTAAATATTCATACTGTTATACTTGTACTGATCATTTCTCATATTGTTTCTATTGCTAAGAACTTACAAAAGGTCATGTGTACTGGAAAAGAATGTCTCTGTTATTTTATTTAAAGAAGAAAAGAATTTTTAGTCTGATGATTCTGTATGTCAAAAACATTCCTAATTTCTCAAAGAAGGATCAAATGGATGCATTAAAATACAAATAAAATGGTTAGATCCATACTCTATAGTTATCTTATGGATTTGGGAATTATGGAAGATCAAAATGAAGAGTTTTAGTTTGGTCGGAATATACTTAAATACAGAGCAACTACTTATTTTTATGTTCCCAATAGATTTAAAATATATTGAATATATATTTACACACACACGCTTATTTTTTCCCTAAATTTGTTAAATATTGTCAATATTGTCTATTTTGCTGCTAAGTTGTGCAATGTTTCATATATATATAAGAATGTATATATTTATATATGTATTCTCCCTTAAGGATAATTTTAGATGAAGCTGCTTTGCATCTGTCTGACAAGTGCAACACTGTTATGGTGAACCTTCATAGAGGTAAGGATCTTTAAGATATAACTGTGATCTGTTGTTGAATTTCTGATAGAGCCTAAAGAAATAAAATTATCAGAATTTTCAGTGTGTCTATATGTCTATGTGTTTGTGTGTGTATCTATATATAAAACTTATTAAAGAAAGTAATAAATGACAGGTTGAACATGTAAGTGTTTTAGTTTTGTTTTGTAGATGAAACACCATGTCATAGAACAGAAACCACAGTCTTTAATGCTGTCATTAGAGCAGCATGTTGGGTAATTAGGGGGAAAAAAAGTTCATTTTTGAAAATCTTGAGACAGAGAAATCTCCACAGAAAAGACATCTCTTAAAATGAGTTCTAAATAGTTTTAACTTGGAGAGTGTTATATGGCATGGAAAGGGAATACACTTTTCAGAAAGATACCAACTATTTTGCTGTCATTCAACTTTAGGACTAAGGAGCTTGAACCAATATTTCACAGTTATATTGCAGAAATAATTAAGCCCTGTAGTGACAAGTATGTATGTTTTGCTTAGATAAGAGATACTTAATAAAGGAGAGTGTAAAGATGTGCCAAGATTGTTTAAATATGACAGAGGGGAAATAAATGACTCATGGCACTGAGTAGTTTGTACAGCGTGAAAGGGTCTAAGTGGCCTTTTGACTGAAACATTCCTAGGATACTTAGTCATTTACCTTCTGTGTTGCTGTGTTTGTCTAACTCATATGGATAGGATGAAGATAAATGCTTTAAAATTTCCACTGTACCCATGATGGCCATGAGAGGGGCCAGAAATATTTCTATTTTTATTTTGAGTAGCTGAACCTTGAACTTGAGTAGTTCTGATATAGGAAAAAAAAAAATCAGAACTATAAAAACTGTTGACCCCAAAGCCCCTACTTTTTTTTTCTTATTTTATATCTAATGGTTTCATGACCTAAAAAGTAAGGTGAGCTTTATTTTGTTTTTTAAGTACTTACATTTCTTTTTTTAATTACTCATTGACCTTCAGATTATGTTCGTGTCATGGATATGGGACTGCTGGAATTAACCATTACAACAGTAAAGTCTGGTTTTGATGGAGAGAGAGTGAGTATCTGTAATCACAATTAAAATGTAAAATATTCATGACAGAATTATTATTTGAAAATGATTTTATTATGGTTAGTGAGGAAGAGGATTCAGTTTACATATACTTTTTTTTTTGAAAAGTCTCTTTTGTCTAGTTTAATTTAAAAGTATCTAGGTATAAATTGCTATTTATATGGAACCTCATTATTTTAAACATATTTCTATTTTGTTATTGCTGCTCTCCAGACTAAACCACGTTTTGAGCTGCACTGTTCCAGTGATATTATCCATATTCGTACCTGCTCTGATTCATGTGCTGCACTAATGAATCTTATACAATATATTGCAAGTTATGGTGATTTACATCCCCCTGCAAAGACAGAGATGAAATCTGGAGTCAGCAAGCCAAAAATGAAGGTATAAATTGGCAAAGTACCATCAACTTAATTGCACATTTCTTAGTAATGTTTCAGCTTTGATGTCCAGATTCTATTTCCAAGTAATATTTGTTATAATGAAGTGAACTGATTGTATGTAGTTTAAAAATACAATTAAGAGTAAATTGTTACCTTTTTTTTATGCCTCAGTACTTGGTATTTAAAATATTTTGTGCTCTTTGCCTGTTGTACTTCATTCTTACACGAATGCTCTCTGAAGCATATGAATCTGCTCTTAATTAAGAATTTTGATGATCTAAATAAACTGAACTGCGATGTTTTAAGCTAATTCGTAGCTTACGGATTAGATCACGTAGAACATAGTTTCAGGTGAATTTGTTATTTATAAAATTAGGATCTTACTCCTTGCCTCTTTATTGGTTGTGAACCAAGCCATTCTAGCAAATTCATGTTCAACATAAGGCAGTTGTCTTTAAGGTATAACTTAACTATGTCTAATTCTTATCATATAGGCAGATACCTTTAGCCAGCCATCTTCCCAAGGACCAGTCCTTGCTGAATCAGAACAACAGATTTTACGGGATTTGATGAGTGATGCTATGGAGGAAGTCGAGCCGCATCAGACTGCTTCCCCTATGAAGCCAGAGTCTAATGGTAAGGCTCCTCTGGAGACATGAGCACTTTGAAAAAGGAGCACTTTTAGTATTTAGCTAAATAAAGTTAAAAGTGAGTATCTGATAATAAAATTGATACTACAGATGGGAAAGAAAGCAGTAGAAAATTAGTAACTTAAAGTTCTGGTCATATATATTTATATAAAACTAAGGTGCTGAAAACAATAGGAAAAGGAAAGGATTTTTACTTCTGTCATATTACTTTCTGTCAATAACCAAAATCTTCTATAAGTCACCATCAGGGTGTAAATTGATAGAGCATATTGCAATGTGGAAGAGTTAAAGACCTCTATTCTGCATATGAAGGCAATCCAGGAGGATGGAACAGTTTAAGTCACAGAAAGAATTTAGAGCTATGAAGAAATCTTTTAATTAGCAGAAAGGAGGAGATAATTGATTTCATCACAGGACTGTAGCTTCTGCATCATGTTTAAAGATAAATCCAAAGTAAAATTAGAAACAAATTTTGTATTGCAAGTAGTGATAATCTCTATTTTTTGACTTATACTCTCTTTCCAAGGGTGGAAGATGTAGTATTGAATGTTATGAGCATTGTGGTCTTACTGCATGAATGAGAAACTTGGAAACAAAAAGCTGTTGTATAGCTGTGGGATGTTTTTTGTTAGCTCATCTCTTCTAGTAGCAAGTTAAAAATGTTGTAATTGCCTTCAGTCATACAGTAGATACAGTTTAGAAAGCTGTACTTCATAGGAACTGATTCAGCATCAATAAGCATATTCTGTTTATGATGTAGTTAAATTTAAGTAAAATTGTTATTTAGGAATTGTGTTATTTTGTTTTTATTTTCATATTTTTTACATTTTTTCATTATATTTTTTTCCTCCCCTGTAGGAGTTTTGGACGACAGCTCCCAAACTCGAGAGCCATCTTGTTCAGATCTCTTCCTCTTTCCAGATGAAAGTGGAAATGTTTCACAAGAGTCAAGTCCTACTTACTCTTCCTTCACTCATCACCTGTTAAGTGAGGCAATGGGAGATGCTCCCACTGAAAGTGATGATTTCTGCATTCTTTTTGCACCCAAAGTTTCTGTGACTGTAAGAATCTTTTATATTTATTACAATGCACATATAAAAACTGAATTAGAGAAAAAACTTATTGAAGATGTGCACAAGTTACATATCATTTTTTCTTGATTGCTTGGTGATATTCTTAGTAAGGTGATATTCTTAGTAAAGAATATCAAAAATAAGAGAAAAGTAATTTTCTATTTGGAAAGTATTTCTACTTTTGCTACTGTTAAACATAAATACAGATATTTTAGAATATATACATATTCTTCTATCTCTGCATTATGTAATTATTATAAAAATTTGCAAGCAGAAATGGTGTTTATCAAAATAATAGCTTTGCATATATTTTAATCTTTCGTTCATTTCTCATGTAGTCTAAGCTTTTATTTGTTTTGTGAGCCTGAGCTCAGCCAAAGTTCAGAGAAAAGCTTATGTGTCACTTTACACTACTATATCTCCACTGAATGAAAAGATTTAGAGAACTATAGGCAAAGTCTCGGAAAGTAGAAAATACTCATGTTTTTTGTAGTATCTCTAGTTGCCTTCCTCTTAATAGCCACAGGTAGGGCTGGATGCCTAATGAGAAGCCAATATTTGCCTGGTTATCTTTGAGCTTGTCTATTTCTAAAATGCTAATACCATGGCTCCGTCTCTACCAGATTGTTTTCCAATTGTTTTGCAGTTCAGATTATTTTTTCGACTTATTTTTATTTTCTAGTTTACTTTTATGTGCACTTAAGTTTAGGTTACCTTATAAAAATCATTCTGTAACTGAGAACAGGTATTGTGTCCATATTGTATTAATTTCAGAAGACAGTAGTACAGAATACTTTTGTTTCCTTTTCATGTTGAATTGCACATCTGAATAAAGATTTCAACTTCTCAATATTATGTGTGTTTTTTAACCACTAGGCGAAAGAGGAAGAGCCAGTAGTAAAAGTATTGGTGGATGATGCAATTATCATAAAGGATAATCATTTCAGCCAGCCTGTTAAAAAAGCAGATACAAGCAAAGCTCCCCTTCACTTTCCTGTTCCTTTGGTACGCTACGTTGTAAAGGAAATCTCTCTTATTTGGCATCTTTATGGTGGAAAAGATTTTGGAACTGCACCACCAACATCTCCAGCTAAAAGTTTCATGTAAGTGTTTTAGATCAAAATATGTAAGATATCTAGTTTTCCCTTGGGTTTCAGACATGAACTTCGTTATTCTTCCTTCTGTCTATCCATCCCTCCCTCTCTGCAAGCAATTTTCCATCGAGTTTAGTTCTAGATACCATAGTATATTTTTCCATTTCCTAACCTGAAAGAACAGAAGTTGTTTTGATGTTTTGGGTTTCTTTTGTGTTTTTATCTCTTCACCAATATAATGCTAGGTAAAATCCAGTGAAACATGCATGCTTTTACAATTAAATTACAAATGAACTGTCTTGGAATTTAAACTAGGAAAATACATTTTTGTCTGTTTGTTTTCCCCCACAGTAGTCCCCATAGTTCTCCTTCTCATACTCCAACAAGGCACGGACGGAGTACAGCGTGTGGGGGAAGAGGAAGAAACCCAGACTTCCTAATGGAAATTCAGTTAAGCAAGGTGAATAATAGAAAACCCTTCAGACTTGACTCTGTATTTGTGAATAGTTTTTATATATCAGTTTGATATCAGTTTTCCCTTGGAATTGAGGAGCTTTCTTTCATTTTCATGTTCATCTAAACAATCATGGTGAGAGGCTTTTAGATCTTAAAATTTAACCCATCAACAGTTAAAATTTGCCAGAAAAAAGATGGTTCTTTAAATTTTCTAGACAGAAATGATACTATGATAAAAAGAGTAGAAGAGCTTAAATATTCCATTTGAAAAATCCATAGCAATGCAGTGTTTCTTGAGATCTAAGTATCTGTCCAGAGGAGGTCACTGTTCTGTTTGCTGTGTGTGCTCTATTCCCTTACATTGCTGCCAAGAATGCCATGGAAATTACTAAGAGAGGGAATGATACGTAGGTAACCCCAGGTCTCTGACTGGAAATGAGAATTGCATCAAGAGAGGAGAATTTAGAATTAAAGGATTAGAATTTCTATGAGCTAATGTAATAAAGAGAAAGGAAAGTAAAAAAGTAGCAAGATGAGAAGACTATTTGGTAGAGAACAGAAATGTTACTTTCCTAAGAATATTAGGTGTGGGATTCAAGAATTGCTGGATTCCCTGGTGCAAGCTTCAACATGATGCAAGAAAGAGCAAGCTGCAACTGAATTGAAAGGAAAAAGGAGAGTCATGAATGAATAAAAAGTAAAATCTGTTCTTTATTTCACACTGACTCGTTCTAGCTTTCATTTTGATCAGTAAGAGTATGGTCGCAAAATGGGATTGGTGTGCAAAATTATAATTGGTAAACTTAAGTCCACATATTTATATATATATATAATATATTATATATTTAGTAGTAGTGCATTACTAAAGCTTGTTTATCACTAAAGCTGATCACACTGTTTTTCTTCTCTTTAGGTGAAATTCCAGCATGAGGTGTACCCCGCAAGTGGGCCACCAAGTGAATCCAGTCTATTGGAGCAGCCAGTGTCACGTCAGGTTTTTATTGTTCAAGACCTGGAGATCAGAGATCGCTTGGCTACATCACAAATGAATAAATTTCTCTATCTCTACTGTAGTAAGGAGATGCCCAGAAAAGCACATTCTAACATGGTACAGTTATGAAATACATTAATTTAATAGTATCTACTGTAGTTGAACGTTATTACTGAGAATCGTATACATTTCTTGATCTTGCAGAGGAAGGAACGTGAGGTCATGGAATACTGATATGATATTACTCATTGCTAGTTATTTTCAGGACTTTAGTTAAAAAGGCAGTTTGAATATTAGTATGTCAGGTATTAATCTTTGTGGTATTCTTTCAATTTGGAAAAAATGTATATGAATGGGAATACTTTGCTAGTATTCTAAATTGGTTTGGAACACATCTGTTTGTATGCATCTGCTTAAACTTTTCAATAGAAATGTAGTCCTAAAGTACAGGAATATAAAATGTGTGACTGTATAAAAAAATAGTAATTTTGCTTTTTAGAGTTTTCTTATTTCTATGAACTTTTTATAACTTCCATAAAAATTACTCAAAACCAACACTAGCTTTGTAATTGGCATTTAGGATTCTATTAGCAGGACAGGGCGGGGGTTTGCAATAGGTGTTTTGTCCTAGGTAGTGGTCTGAGAATAATAATTGTGAATGTTGCTACTTTTTATTTAATTTGCCAATGTTCTTCAGTTAACAGTTAAAGTCTTGCATGTCCGGCCAGAGTCTGGCAGATCCCCACAGGAATGTTGTTTACGTGTTTCACTGATGCCGCTTCGCCTCAACATTGACCAGGTTAGTTATGTTAATACAAAACAAAATGTACTTTTTTTAGACTTTATTTATGATCAGCCACACCTCTTTAGATCTCTGTTTGCTTATGCTTCTTTATGTCAATGTTAGGATTTACTTGTGCTCCAGCTATTACAGTGAAAGAAGAGAAAAAAACCTGTTGCTTTAGTATACAAAAATACTTTGCACAAAGTACTTCCTAAAGGAATGAAGTAAAACAGCTTCTCTGTGTATTCATATTTAAAAGTGCAATTATTATTCTTTGCAGACACATTTCTTGTTTCTTTTATTTTCTGCCAAGAGATGCTTTTTTCAAAACCACCATCAGGAGCCTTATGTCTACTGCCCATTTCCTACAACAGATATTGGATACCAACTTTTTGCTGTGCTATGTGTTTCTCTGTATGTGTTTGTAATAATGCATACTAGCATGGAACTAATGCCACCTTGTGACAACAAAATATGTTCCCTCTGCATAGCTTTTGTAAATGCTTTGAATTTTGAACCATAGAAAGAAGTAGCCTCTGTAACTTCTGCAAAATTAACCACCCTTTTCTTGTAAGTGCAGGGCTGCATACACTTATGTTACAAATTCTTGTTATTACTTCTTCAGTTGTCTGTTTATCAGATGGAACCTAAAAAGGAAAAAGAAGTCCAGACATCATAAGTCATAGGATGAATAAGGCAACAGTGTGATTCATCTGCAAAAAAGAAAATGGGATTGGGCAGACAAGACATTAAGTAGTGGCAGAGAAGTGTTAATAATTGTTAGTGAAACACTGGTGAGATCTGATCTGGAATGATTTGTCTGCATTGGCAGTATCAGTACAAGTGAATATAAACTCCCTTTGAATATCTTTTGGTTGGAAGTTAAGAGTGAGTTTATAGCCATTAAAATACTGGGCCAACACTTTCTATCTGGGCAGAGATGATGGAAAACAAACTGAAGTTTTAAAACAGTTCAGTGAGTTATGAACCAGATCCTATTTAGTAGGGAGCAATGACCAACAGGTTTTTTCTAGGTTCTCTCATGGATTCCTGAATGACCTTTGCATTTAATGGAGAATAAAAAGGTCAAAATAAAGAAATACTTTTAGGCTCATATCTGTATAGAAATGCAAGACCTGGAATTACGGCTAATATTTTTAAGAGTTGATGATTTTTTTTTTTTTTTTTAAGCTGATTATCTCATATTTTTGTCATTAGGATGCCTTGTTTTTTCTGAAGGACTTTTTCACTAGCCTCTCTACAGAAGTTGACCTTTTAGTGACTCCGGATCCTGAAGGTATGACGGAATAATAGGAAACAGCTTCTTTTTTATGCGTGTGCGTGTGTGTGAGTGCACATATCTGAATCTCATGTGTGTTTATAAAAGCAGCTAGTGATTATAATTCAATATTAATCATCTGTTCATTCAAGCATGGAAATTTTGAAAATGTTTTATGGTTTTGTATCTTGTTGATACTGTCAAGATCTTAAACACCTGGAATTCAGGTGCGCAATGTGGCAAGTTTGTTTTCACTAAAATTGGAGCTTATCTTGTAAGAAATTCTGAAAACCTTGCAGAATATAGGCATATAGTACTAGGTGCTATAATTAGATAGAACAAAAGCATTATTATAGAACAAAAGCATAATTAGATAGAACAAAAGCCTTTCTGCATCCAGGGATATGTTTGTCTAATTGCTTTAAGTGTAATGCCTGGGGAAGGAATATAGCTCAAGTTTATAAATAGACAGCTCAATGTTTGTAATTTCTTAAAGCAGTATATTCATTCAACTACATTAAGTTTGATTTTTAAGCAAAGTATATTGAAAAGTGTACCTCTCTACTAATTTCATCTGTGAATTTGTTAGCAGCTATACTTTACCTACTTCTGTTGAGACATCATGTTGAAATTCATAGTGTATGAAGTACTATGCAATGCTCTTGTTAAAATAAAATGGATTATCTGTGCTCATGCATAATTAGAACTGGCAAAATTTTTCTTGAACTTCAGAACATTTCATGACGGCTTTTAAGTAAAAAGCGGTGTTTTTTTACCATAAACTTCGAATTAAGCTTCTTGTAATAATTTTAAATGATAATTAAAATATTGTCATACTCAGAGACCTGGTGGTAATTCCTATTAGTTAGCATTAAAACTTAATAATACTAAGGTAGTTTTTGTAATCTCTGTGAAAGATATCAGGCTGTTTATTTGGCGTATATATATATTTTTTTTTCTTTCCTTAGTTAAGAAATCTGCTGCTACTGAAGTTACCTGCAATTTGCCTAGACATGTCAGCAGCCTTAAGGACCCAAGTCCAGTAATTTCTTTCTCATCACACAAGCAAACAAATGAAAATGGTAGCATTGATTCTATGGATGTGGTTAATGTAGAGGATCACTATTTCTTACAAGAAATGACATCATATGGCGATCAGCCAGTATTTTTCAGGTAAAGTTTAGTTTTAAAGATTTCCAGAGAAGCACAGCTCTTCTGCTGAATGCTTTAAGAAAGCATCACAATAAGCGATTCAGAACTTACAGACAAGATGTGTCTTTTATTTACTGATTATGGAAAGCAAATATATCTTTCAGTGACACGAACAAGTAACTAATAAATTTATTGACTTTAGTGTATTATTGAGCACAAAAAGATAAAATGAAATCAAGGCTCTCCTATCTACAGAGGTATGATGTTTTACAAATAAATAAAAAGAGCAGTAAACCAGGAATGAAAGTATATCAACAAAAATATCATGGAAAAGTTATGAGATTAACGTATGTTTTGAATATAGATGTGAAATTTTCAGCCTTTGTGTTTTATTAAAAAAAAAACAGTGAATTTCATTTAAAAAAAAAAAAAAAGTGTTCATCTACAAAAATAGCGCTACCTTTGCAGGACAGCTACACTTATTATAAATGCTGTCCTTGGTTTGATTTTAGTGAATCAAGAAAATCTCGATTTGTTGCTGTGTTTTTAAACACTTGCACTAATGTGCATAAGCACTAGCAATTACTATCTATGAGGAACTGTGGTTTCAGAAATGGGTATAGGGGGTTTAGGAAAACATTAATTTATTTTTGAAAGGATCAGTTTATTTCCTGCTTATGTTCCTCACATTGAATTTATTTTGTATATTCCAGAGAATTTCGGTTTACATCAGAAGTTCCAATACGGCTTGATTACCATGGCAAACATGTCTCCATGGATCAGGTTTGTTTATAATGCTGATGCTGTGTAGGAAAAATAATATACATTTTTTTCCCATTTGGTTGGGATATATTTTGTTCCTTATTCATTATTGATGAACCCATGGGAAACGCAGAGTATTTCTTTCTTAAAAATCCAGTAAAGCTTAGGTGTTTTTGTCCCTCTCAGTTTGACACCCGGTACAGATCTTCCAGGTATAATGAAACTATACTTGAAAGTCATGTTCATCAACTCAGTGACTGGCTGTAGGTCTAATCACACAGCTGTAATGTCTCAGAGGATGATACCACTGCCTGATGCTTTAATTATGTGTTTTGTTTTCTTTTGTCATTTAATGCTAGTATAAAGCATTTCTTTTGTTTCTGTTTCCTTCCCCTGCAGTCCAGCAATAAAGAGGCTTCAGAATCTGGTGTAGATAAAAAAAAAAAAAATCTGGATTTTCTAGCTAACAGTTACTTACTAAATCTGGTTTGCAGAGCAGATAGTGAATATTCTGTTTGCACAACAATATTTATAACCTCTTATGGCACAAGAGTATGAAAATATGGTTAAGTAGAGGTAGGAACTCCTTGAATTGGCATTGCTGCCAAAGAAATTGTAACATGAAATAGCAGCTACATCCTACTTCTGAAAAGCCTTCTTTGTACCAAAAGATTCATCTGAGTGGCTGAATAAGCTATGTTTTGTCTTTTGCAAATTTTCAGGTGACATAATTCATAGGGCTGTAATTAGTTTCACTTAGGAGTTTGAGAGGGGATCAGTTTAGATAAAAATGCATGCAGAAGATTTAGATAATATTTTTTTCCAGTTTACATGCCCACAGCATGTAAACTCTTCTAATAATGTAATATTTCATTTACAGGGTACATTAGCAGGGATTCTTATTGGACTTGCTCAATTAAACTGCTCAGAATTAAAGTTGAAAAGACTTTGCTACAGACATGGGTAAGTTTATCAAGTTGTAGAATAACATCAGTACTGCAGATTGGACTGGTCTGTGGTGAATGTTGCAAACAAAACGGAAGTCTCTCCTTAGATGCACTTATAAAATTTGAGATGCTTTCTAATAATTTTTTTGTAACCAGTAATTCATTTTGACTTGGTCTGTTTTAGTTTATGGGTATAGTTCTTTGGATGTGGGAAAAAAATGGAATTAAGAAATGTCTGTGAATATACAGAGTTCAAGAAAATCATCTGTTTTCAGTATGTATATGTGTTAATTTTGATGCTAAACTCTTAATTTTAGTTGTATGGTTGTTTCCTCTGACGTTGTATGCCATCGTGCAGTCTTAAAGTTTTCTTTTATGAGGCATGTAAACATGAAACAATTGTATTAGCCAAGAGCAACAGAATATGACATTCAGCTTCCCCTGTGTCTGAATGACTTTTCTTTATTTAAGTGAATAATTAATTCAGTGAATTCTTATTTTTTGTAAATATTAACCACTTTATTTCAGTTTGTTAGGTGTGGATAAGTTGTTCTCTTATGCCATTGGTGAATGGATTAATGATATTAAAAAGAACCAGCTACCAGGAATTCTGGGAGGAGTGGGGCCAATGCATTCACTAGTGCAGCTGGGTAAGTTAATTCTCATTCCTATAGAGATATATGTGGCACCGTTTTTTAAAAAAGTTGGCAGTGTCAGCTCTTATTTTTACTTCTTCTCAATCATACTCAAATTCAAAAGAACTTTCTAAATCTCATTTTGTGTTCCTTTGCAGTCCAAGGCCTGAAGGACTTGGTTTGGCTGCCCATAGAGCAGTACCGAAAGGATGGTCGCATTGTGAGGGGCTTTCAAAGAGGAGCTGCTTCTTTTGGCACTTCCACTGCAATGGCAGCATTGGAGCTAACAAACAGAATGGTTCAAACTATACAGGTGTGTAGCATATTGTCTCTAGAAATGGATAAAATGAGAAATTTTAGTTGTGATTTTTATTAAGATACAATTTATTATGTATCTTAATGTTACATTTAAGATTGGAGCTCTGTGTAAAGAATGCTATACAAATAGGAAAGCAGAGAATCAGCAAAATTTCTCACCTCATTTCTGTGAGGTGAGACTTGTGATATGAAATGCAATGTCTGGAACATTGTTTAAAATCCTGCCCAACATCCAGACTTCTAAATAGTGTTTTTTTTCCCGGTTTAGTTATCACTGCTTTGGCTAAAATCTGGAGGTTTTTTTGTTTGTTTGTTTTTATCATTAGACATATTTTTCTTGTAGCTTAAGATAAAAAACTCTGGAAAAAAGTCACCAATATGAACAAAGGGGAGTTCTTGGCTCATTTGTATTTTCCAGTAATAGATTTCCAATATTTTCTGATAATACTGGCTTACCTCTTTTTAAAAGCAATAGTAAATATGATAATACATCAAAAGTCTGTAAAACCTTTTGGTTTTAATGCTAATGTAATCTTGTTTTAAAGAGATTATAACTTTATATTATTTAAAGTGAGATACCTAATGAAAATACAGTTTTACCACCTAATTTTGCAAATACTGTTTGTGCTGAAGTTTGAACAAATACAGCCAGAAACAGTGGTGGTATTCATGTGAGTGAAATTCTGTATTTGCTTATTGATAAGCATGCTATTGTTTCAATGTTGGGGGGTTTTTTGTTGTTTTTTTTTTTTTTTNTGAGCTTTTTGTAAAGATCAGAGGGTGCCTTTGAAGTGTTAGCATTTACAGGACAAGAGGAAGCCATCAAGACCTACAGCATCTGTAATTTCTTTCATTATGGAACTTACTGTATAGCTGCAGTTGTGCTCGTTCTGGAAGTTCTTGTGCAAAGGCTCAAACCAATGTAAATCAGTATTATTTGTAGAATTAACAATACTTCTATTTCAATTACATCACCCTATTTATAGTTTAGAAATATAATCTGATACTGTATCTGCTGTTTTTTTACATCTGCTTTCTATCTTCAGGCAGCTGCAGAGACCGCGTATGACATGGTATCTCCAGGGCCAACTTTCACTGAATCCAAAAAGATCAAACGATTCCCTCGACATCGTTTAGCTCATCAACCAGTTGACCTGCGAGAAGGTGTGGCCAAAGCATATAGTGTAGTAAAAGAGGTGAGTGCAAATATCATTGTTCTGTAATAAACTTAAGTTACATCTCCTAAGGAAGCAAATAAAATATCAAGTGTTAGCTTAAGCTAAGAATTTTTTAGTACCAAGTGAAGATGAGCGTAATTTTTAAGGACTGTCTTCATCAGTATCCTTAAAACAACTGAAAGCATGCGTGGAAAAATCCAAGAAGCAGAAATAAGCCAAGATGTCAGGTAGATAAGAATGAATAGGACCTCAGTGGTTTTCAGTAGTAGTGTATGGGGAACATACCCTACTCGTGCTGGGGGTTCTCAGTGAACTTCAGCTCACCAGGGAATCTTCAGTGAATTCAGCTGGGGAATCTTCAGTGAACTCGCAACTTTTTCTCTTGCTCATAAAGAGTGCCACCAGCAGTTACATGAAATATTTTTTTAAGTTCATGAAAGTGTTATCCTAGGCTTCACTAGGAGTGCTGAGTTAGATTTGTCCAATTATATTTGTACATTGTGGATACAAATCACAAAGGTTATTATTGCAGAGCAGTTTAAGTTGCCATTTAAAGGTGAGGTGGTTTTTGCTTTTTCTGTGTGACTAATTTCTGTTAATTTTTCAAAGGGGATTACAGACACAGCCCATACCATCTATGAAACTGCTGCTCGTGAGCATGAAAACAGAGGAGTAACTGGCGCCGTGGGAGGAGTCCTCCGCCAGATTCCACCTACTGTGGTGAAGCCTTTTATTGTTGCAACGGAGGCAACCTCAAATGTTTTAGGTGGAATGAGAAACCAGATCAGGCCAGATGTGCGTCAAGAAGAGTCTCAGAAGTGGCGCCTTGGGGAAGACTGATGTTATAGATGTGGCTCAGCAGGCAGGTAGCAAGGTTGGAAATACAGAAGATCATGTCCTGTTGGCAGCTTTTGATGGAGCTCACTTTGTTTTGTTATGCTCATCTCAGGAACAAACAAGGTTTTCAACTATTTAATAGCAAAACATCCAACCAAAAATATTTATGAAGTGAAAAGCAAATTGGTACTTGCTTCTGCTGTGTGTTACCAATACATTTGGTAGATAGTGCCAAACATAGCAAAGCATGCGCTGCCAACTCAGAGACATGCTTGCTCCGTTCCATTTACCATATTTTCATGGTAGAGTTAACATCTGAAGCCGTAGCCTGTATGGTGAAATTAAGTATAATTCAAAAGAGATTTTTTTCAGCATAGTTAAAGGATTGCCTTTATTAAAGGGCTTTATAGGAGCTCTTCACTGACAAAACCAGAAAAGCTTTCATTTTTGACATGAATTAGAGGGCTATGTAATATGAAAACAGATAATACGGTTTAGTGGTCATAAGCGTTGCTTTTAGTGTGGCATTTACAAGGGCAAGCTTGATAACCATGCGGAATTTAGATCCAGTGTTGAATCACCTATGAACAGAATTTGTTCCTAAATATCAAATTCTTACTTCTGTGGGTCTCTGAAAAACCTGAATGTTGCAGAAATGTTCTGTTGTGTTGCACTTTAAAGGATATGGCTTGTATATTGTGCTTTTTTATATTGTGAATAAAATGTAATGTGCATTATCCTTTATGTGGTTTAGAAGTTTACACAAATTACTTAAAGGAGCATCATTTGATGAAGATTCTACAGAAGGAAGAAAAAATCATTTAAATTGGTCATTAGATGTAAAAACACTTTTGTCTTCAGTTACACTGATTACTATGCTGAAAATTACTATTCCTCAGAAAATTACCAGTTATCTACTAATGCAGCCAAAATTTCTTTCTAAGAATGAGGATTTCTAAGTAAAGTAAAGAAGAATTATTTCATAATTTCATAGGTAGAAGTCTATAAAGACTATATTTTAATAATCTGCTTTTATTTAAAGATCATATTGTTGCAAAGTGTTGCTCATGCTGCTATCACAACACAATTTGTGATTTAAATTTTGTACTGTCACACCATGAGTATTTGGAGTCACTTAATTTGGGATGGGGATGCATGAGAGGATGTAAAAAGGAAAAAAAAAAAAAACCTCCAAAAACAAAGCTCATACTGACATGATTTTCAGTGAAATTTGTGACCATGATCTCCTCAGAGCTTTATTAAGCAAATGACATTACACACTTTGTAGGCAATGAAATGTACTAGCTATGCCGTGAGTTACTTTATTCTTAAACTTTCTTTCCCTGTACCAGCAAAATCTAGAGGACAAAAATTAAGAGGCTGTTCTGTAGTTTTTTTTTTTTTTCCTATTTGTTTTGAATCAGAAGACCTTAAAGATTTTTGGTGACTGGCTGAAGCATCAGTTTGCCCTACTCCTGTGCTTGTAGTAAGGAAAGTCCTTCAACTAGGCTATGTCCAGATCTGCAAAGAAGGACACTGGATGCTTTTAATCTGACTTAAATCTCCAGGGATCATAAGGAGTTAGGGGGTTTTATTTACACACCTGTTGGCAGCAGAAACTTCACTGACTGGTATTACAGGACAAACAGGAGCACAGGGAGAAAGAGTTACTGCCTGCTCATCCTGATATTATAGTAGCTATTCCTGGACACCACAGAATCTAGCTTGAGGGTAACTGAAGGATTTGAAAGTATCCCCTCTGCTGTGGTCCAGTTTGTTATTTTCATAGAACAAAATTCCAATTTTACAAACAAGTCCTTGTATTAGTGGCACCTGGCCCTACAAGGTTTATTTTCATTCCCTGAAATCTTAGTTGTGGTATATTGAAGAACTTCCTAGCTCAGTTAAGCGTAGTGTTACAAGCAGAAGGAGATGCCATTCAGAGAATAAACACCTGCAGATTTAGTAATATGAAATATTTTCTGATTTAACACTGTTCTCTGCAGCTCACACTTTTCTCCAGTAATTATTTCTTAGCGTTAAGAGACAAAAGATGAGCATTTCAGATGCTTCAGGAGTGAGTTCCAGGTCTGTAACTTGGCACTTCCTGAATGCCTTCTCAAGAAGGGGTGATGAGCCGATGCAAGTAAGTAGTCATGCATCATTTCGATCTGCCGCACGCACTGCATCATTTTGGCTGGCCCAGTTTGTCCAGTTATTGGAGTATGTAGTAATAGCATAAATCTGCCTATTTAATTCCTATATAAATCTTGTTTGGCACTGCTGAAAAGAAGGGGCAGTTCAGTGTTTATTTTCTATTTTGTCATGATCTGATTGTACAGCAATGCTGGTAGAAAAATATTTTTTTATGAAGGCATGTTGTGAAGGTAAAACTTTTTTGTAGACTGTCTCTCGGAGTCAATAAGCAAATCATACAAATCATTAAACTTCACTTTTCACTATTTAAATCCTTGCACTTACTTCTTGCACTTTATTGAACCTGTTCAGTGAAACTGACTTTAATTTTTTTTTTTTGAACACTTTATTTCTACGAGCAGTTTCTTAATTTTTTGGACATAATTTTGCATTGTTTTTTCAGGTGTAGCATCAGCTTGTACTGTTTTAAAAGGTTTTTGTTTTTGAGAAAAAAAGAAAAAAACTTTTGCATTAAGACCTTGCTTTTAAATGTTCCATATAGAACAGCTTGTTTTAAATCAAGAAGTATGATGAGTATATGGTATATGAAATGAGGATTCATCAAATTGTCTACTCAATATTGTAAGAGGTTTGAGGTACTTAGAATGAAGTTTGACTCTGGACATATTTGTGATGACTGCAAATATATGTGTTGAGGAAGCTTACAGATACACTGCTTTAGGTCTCTTCTAGCATGAGATCTGCAAAATGATTGTTGAACTTGAATTTTCCACTGAAATCAACTGTTACTGATCTTAGAACTTTTAATGATTTTAGTGTGTGTAAACAGGCACAGTCCATGTTTACCATGCTAATTCTGTAGTGTTGAACTGACCAATCCTGCTAATTCTACTACTTCTTAGCCTGATACTCCCCAGATAGAAAGCTCCAGCACTGTCATCTGGCATTTTCCTAAGCGTTATGAGACTGCAGATATTATAGTGACGAGTGCCCTGGAAGTACCTGAAAGAAGACAGTTGTATCTTAAAACCAAAACCAAAAAGCCCCCTTTAGAAAAATCTCAGTAGTGACTGAAAGCAACACATCATCATTTCCATTCAAAGGCAGCTTCCCTTTTCTTTCAAATAGCTGTTGACAGCTCCTAAATACCATAACTTCTTAGCAACGCAGTGTATTCTGCATTTGCCTGATGATTAGCTTTAGGTCAGTCACCAGTGGGTTCATACATGTTTAATGGCTATGTCTCTTCTGGTTTATTTTCTCATTAAATGGCTAGTTGCCATTATCCACTGTTAACTTTCACTTACAGTTGTTCAATTTAGTTGCCAAGAAGGGTTTAACAGCATTTTTATTTTGTGATGAAGAAGCAAAATTCCATTTTTCCTGAAGTTGATCCATATACCTGCAAATGTGATTAATTTTACTTGGAAGTGTACATATTTGTTAAACAGTGAAATCCAGCAGTCATTGTAGAATAGTTGCATACTTTTAAAATATCTGAAATCTCACAGCAATATAAGCATTTTCAGAAAAGATGTGGGTATTTAACTCAGTTTGGATCCATATTGCACATAGTCTCCAGGCCTCATGTTTTAAGCTTATGACAACTGTTTTAAGTTGCTCTACATGCTGAATCTTGTTTACAATAAAAATAAAAAAAAGAAATTAAGTATCTAGATACTAATTGTGCGTTTATACTGGATTTCTTAAAAGTAGGATAGCTCAAATGGAAGAACAGCTCTTTGTGTACATGTGTGTGTAAATTTTTTACATTTTTGCAGTTGAAGTAGTTTTGTGGTATTGTTTGTACATAGGTTGCCAGTATAAAGACTATAATCTTATGAAACAATAGAAACCACTGTTGAAGGGAATTGACTATTTCAACTTGAGTTATTTTGCTTCCAATTCTTGTCCCCTCAATCTGTGCTTGAGAATTATTTGTAGACCATAATTTATATGGCACCAAACATGTATATTTTATCTTATTACGGTGCTGTAAGGCTTCAATGCAAGTAAGGCTGTCCTGTTAAACATGTTTAATGGAAAAAAACCTGCAAATTTGTAACAATACACAAATAAATACCTTAATCCCTTCCTTGAGTTGGTTTTCTCTACCTCAGAATGCTAGTCCAGATAAAACCTTCCCAAAATAGAAGAAGTTATTGTTAAAGCTTGGTGCCTGCCTGACTATACAGCTCTACCCTCAACGTGAAGCAGAGGTTCAATATTTGAAAGAAACAAAAGTAAAAAAAAAAAAAAAAAAAGCTTTTAAAGAATTTTATGAATTAGATGTGCCTGAAATAACCTATACATACATAAATATTATAGGCCGCATGATGCTTATCTTATGCTTATTCTGACAAAAAGCAGCTCCTATAGAAGCTGACTTACGCTGTACCTTTTTTTTTAACAGAGAAAGATCTTTTTAGTAAGACCTGATGTGAATTAACTTCTAATTACATTGTACAGGTTTTAAAACTCTTTAATTTTATCTTAGTTGATTGAAGTTCTGTATTGCTGAATGAGAGAGGATGAAGTTGGATTTTTGGTTTTGGTGGGTTTGTTTGTTTGCTTGTTTGTTTTCCCCTGTGTTTGAGCAAGGTAAATAAGTTTATTCTCACCTTTTCTAAACACTGCTCTTAAAAAGTGATTGAGGGTGTTTTAACATATTTTGAGAGAAAATATGCACTATAGATGAGAAATAGGGAACTGCTAGAAATCGGTTACTCACCATCACAAAGCATGAAAAACTAGAGGTGGATTCGCTTGTTGGAGATGCTTTCCTTCATAGATTGGAAGTGATGAGCTTACAGATTCCTGTGCTTTGCGGTCTGTGCTTCACAGGCTTTTGGCTCTCAACTGTCACTTTTAAGAAAGTGATTCTGTAAAAATTACTTCTAAGTGTTTCTGATTTTTTTTACTATTATTATTACTTTTAGTCTACCAAAACTCAAGCTTGTGTCCTACCCCGGATTCTCTCTCGCGGTCAGAATACCAGGCCTTATTTTGCTCAGATGAGCTCTAGGGTGATCATACACGATGGAACTAGCTGGAATTGCAACCCAAGGAAAATGTCAGAGACAATCTATTTCCCTTCTTGATTCCGAGGCAGGTTCCTGATGTCTCCAGGTTAGTCCCGAGAGCAGATTCATGGCTGGTGACACTCTGACTAACAGGGTTTACGGGAAGCCACCAGTACGACATCAACCCGGAGCAACATTAGCCAGGTCCCCAAACTCCCGTTCCTAACCGAGAATGACTCCAGCTGAAGTGTCTTTCCCCTGTAATCATAGCACTTGCTTTCCTGTTTTGTAATAACCTTTCAAATCGGATATTAACTAATGTTTATGTTCCAATACACATTTCTAAGAGTGTTTTAAGTAGTCTAATATTACAGACTATAAACAGCTACATGAAGCTTCCCATATGACCGGTGTACTATTTAAAGGACTTTTTCTGGATACGAGTGACTAGAAGAAAGTAGAATATACTGAAGGGCAACAGTGAAGTATTTGCTGACCACAGATCATGAAATAGTTTGATATTCTTGAATCTAGATTTCTGAGATGGTTATATGCAATGTATCTTGGAATTTTATTTATGTATCAAATGTATCAAAACTCCTCACTTGTTGATTTCATTCTTTGCTAGGAGCTCAACTGTTGAATTTGACTCTTACAGATCAAGAGCTGAAGCCTTCAGAGAGGTGAAAATGTCTATACCTATAGAAGCACGGGGGAATGTTGCTTCAGTTTGGGGATGCGGATTGCCTTTTGTCCTTCAGCCCAGAACACAGTAAATTTTACCTTCATACAAAAAGTAAAATAAGTAACAATACAAACCATACCAAACCAAAGTAACATATAATATTACAATAAGTAACAAACCAAACCATGGCAAATGGAGGCACAAAGTAGGCCTGTACGTTTTAGTGCAGTCCTGCAGCTCCATCGCAGCCTTCCTGCCCGACCAGCAGAGACCCTGCCGGCCGCCTGGCTAAAGAGGACGCTGAGCAATAAAAGGAGAAACACTACAGGATGTCCTATGAGAATGTTTATCCTGATGCTTATATTGTTAAGATGATGGCGTAGGCAAAGGCATTGCTAGGTTTATGTTTGGATATGGCCAGTACTTCACAGATCTGGATCTGTTCCAGCTGACGGAAAGCCAGGTAGAGTGTGGAGCTGACAGTGATTGATACATGTGGATATGTGTGCAAACACTCGGTGCTATAGATAGCAAGGTAACAGAAATGCAAAACAGCAATATGAGAGGTTGGAAAAAGTAGGGCTGAGTTGCATAAACAGGTTCTTTAAACAGATGCAAGTTATTGGGAAATACAGTTCCTGGTATCATTTATCTCTTCAGCAACATTTAGCAGATCTGGAATCTTGGCATTCTTCAATAAGACCAAATATTTCAAAATTATGGTGGTATGTACCCATATAGTCTGCTCCAAGAGCATAACTTTGATATCTTTAAAAGCTTATCTTAAGGTTAAGACCTTCAACACTGCTCAAGTTCCATTTTGTTGGCCTTTCAGAGCTGTTTAGTATCTTGTAATGCTGTTCACTCCTCCTGTTTTATTTTTTCCATGTCACTTCTGCCTCTGAGTGCTTATCTTCCTCTGTTAGAAGAGTCAGCAGGCCAAATTCAGTGGACATAAAGAGGGGAGGGCAATTATACTGATTTCATCGGAGGCAAATCCTTCTTCTTGATAGCTGAATTTTACTCACACCAGTCAGAACACTGCTTTGTGTTTTTACTGTTCCTCTTTCCTAGGAGCTGTAACTCAATACCACGTAGCTCCGTTTTTCCTTCTTCAGACCAGAGGTGATGCCCCTCCAAGTAAATTCTGCGTTAATGCAATGTGGTTTGACAATTCTTTCAAAAAAAATGACGTCTAAGTTTGAGAAGATCCATTGACATGGAAGTATAAACTGGGCCCTGTCTCTTTGAAATATCCCATGGACACTGCAGAAATGACAGAAGGCAATTACAAAGGAGCACGTCCCACTACATTAACCGTTAATGGCTTTACATCATTGCCTTAAGCCTCTCGTATCACTTAATGCGAAGATCCACACTGACGTTAAAAGAAAGGGTTTTCAAATGGCATTTTCATCACAACCATTTTTGTTTCCTGTCCTCAGCCTGAATTTTTACTGATGCTGCTTTCTATTAAGTGTGAAGCCTTAAGAATTGTTTTTAACAGCCATTTAGGAAGATGCAGAAAAGGACAGTAAGGATGATAAATAAAGATGAGAAGTATTTTTATTTCTACTATGCCTGAGCTTTGCTGATAAACAACTACTCTTCTGTCTATATTACTTGATCAATACAGCTTTCACAAGGGCAGTTGCTTGGATTTAAGCTTGCCATACAAATGAAAAAAAAAGACAGAGAGAGGTAGATTTTCCAAATTCTATATTGAAGACTTGGAAAAAAGATGTTCATGCATTTTAAGGGAAGAAATTCACATAGGCCCATTGGATCCATTCATTTGTCTTTAAATGCATCATTGCTGTTACATTTCATCCTGTTACTCAACTGGTGATTCACAGAGCCTATATTTGACTTCAGAAAAACTCCACTCTTGCTATAAAGACGGTAAGTCTGTCTGTATCTCCACAAGAGAAAAGTATCTTAACTGAATTCTGTTTACACACCTTCCTGTTTTCAGATTTTCAGTAACCATCTCCTTGCTGGATTGCTCCCTGTCCCTTTTTGAAGACAAGGTACCTCATCTTAGTCTTTTGTGATGCAAGTTGGGCAAGGCCTGACCTGACCTTGGGGAAAGCGAAGCAGCCCAGCAGCGCAGTAGCCTCGTGTTCACCGCAGAACCCAGCCTGAAGGAACATTTCTTTCGTTCTGTCTCGTGGTCCTGAGTTTTTGTATGACTGCTGGATTGCACACATAAAATAAACATCCTTGTTTTAGCCTGCTAACCTGTGGCCCTACTGGGAGGATATACTGCAAAAAATAAAGTGGCTGCCATAAAAGTGAGTAAATCTCTTAGTATTAATGATTCACAGGGAACATTGAGAGTGACAGTGAGCTAAACAGTGCTGTTTTCCAAAAGTCTCTCATCTTGTATCTTTGTATAAACAAAAGCTACATTAACCACCAGCAATATGTTTTCAACAGTGAATAAGATTAAAGCTTACTTAGAAAGGTCATATGATGGCCTGTAATCCTCCAAAGAATGCTTGATAATTGCCTATTATTGAAATGCAAAAAAAGTCATTATTTATAATGAAGAGATCCTGCAAACTGCTTTAAAAATATTTGTGAAAAATTATACTACAGTCAAATGACTCAAACCGTAACAATGTATTAACATGTTAACCTTAGGAGACTTTATTCTGCCTGTTAGTGGAACACCTCTGCACCAGGCATTTTAGCTGCATGGCTCAGCACAGGGCTCCTCTCTTTGCTTCTGCTGCCTCTTCTCCCCTAAAAGTAAATTTCAAGTCTCCACAGAGGCAATTCAGTGAGGGAAAATAGTGGAAAAGGATGAGAAAAGATTTTTGCCATGTACCTGCTTTCAGGGCAGGGACTGACCAGCTGTGGCCTTGCTCTCAGGGGAGTCCTGCCTGGCAATGCCCACACTAAGAGGACACATTACGCCAAGTCTGTGCTTCCCATTTCTTTTTTCTGTTCTTAATACTTCTTCAATCTATTCTGGTTGGATCTGCATTTGTGCTGGGATAAGTAATACTGGACTGTGATGATGCGATGTCATTGGTGCAGTGTTTACATCACTTGTGATACTTGTTTAATTGGTCTAATCTTCAGAATTTACCTGTAGCTCGAAGAATACTGCGGTATGTGCAAAGCTATTGTAACATTAAAATATGGGCAGAGCTTGTCTCAGTTTGCTTTACTAAACCAGATTTAACTTAGCAGGTGCATTTTGTATGCTATAAAATTTCAAGCTTTTAGTGAAAGGCTAAAAGGCACAAGGCTTAACTGTGCACAATCTTGCAGGATGGTTACACTCAGCAGAAAATTAAACAGAAGTCAAAGTAATAATGCTTAAATGTTTTTCCTAGTAAGGCGGAATATGCTTAAGTACTTGACTATTTGTTTGAAAAGGGACTTCAAATTCTATGCACATAGATAAAATTCACAGAATTATGTGTGACAACTAATGATATGTTCTAGGTCATACACTGCTTAAAGGAAGGGGATGATGCATCTTCTCAGATTTTTAAAAGACACTCTCAGATTTTATTCATCAACCTATTAATAGAAGAGCTATTACAGTGTATTTCTAAATTGATTATGATTATCACAGGCAGCAAAGTAAGGTGAGAGAGAGCAAGACTTCAATGCGGTGACCCCAGCAGGAGTTAAACATTTTCAATCCTAGTTCCTCCAGAAAAGCAGTAATTCACTTCTACCAGGAGAGGCTGCTCAGCACCTGCTTCTTGGCCAAGAGGAGACGATAAGCATTCAAGTCTGGCATAAGAAGGTCTCGTTAGGTATGTTTTGTGGTCCATCTATTCAGACACATGCCAGGTAATGATCTGCACGGAGGCTAGTAGCAAAAGGGTAGAACAGAAACTGATGTAAACTGGTTGTCAGCCTGATCAGATTGCAAGCAATTCTGGGTGTACCTGAAAACAAAGATATTTAGCTACATTTGTATTGGAAAAAAAATCCCAAGCAAATGTCTTCTTCAGGCAGCACTTGAATGGTAGTTTAAAGAGTTTTGACCAAATTGTGACAGAAATTTGTAGAATACATTAACAGAAACTCTCCAGTTGCAGATTAATGCCCTATGCCCTTTTTTCTTCCTCTTCTATTTGCTACTTATTCAAGACTAATTCCTTGAAACAGTCTTAGCATCTTTGCTCCAAACATTACAGAAAAAGAGAGGTGTAATGACTTCCTCCAGCTGAGATTTTACATATCTTACAGGACCTCCTGTGCATAGTTACAGAGCCAGCAATAGTTCAAAAGTCCTTAAAAAGAAATAACCCAGTCAACCCAGGTGCAAAACTCTGTGTATGCTCTCCTGCTATGACTCCTCTAGCCCAATTTCTTGCTTATATCTGCTGAGTTAACAGAGAAGCGTTCATGAGAACAGCGTGGGAAGGGTACAACCATCTTGGATGAAGTCTCCTAGGTCCTCCTTGTTCCACCCCCTCCTAGGTCCTGTGTGATGCCGGCAGCCACATTGGGCTTCCTTTAAGGTGCCTGGTGACCTAGGCCAGGGCACACATCTCCTGGGAGCCGAGGAAAGCTGGTTTTGGGGTAGGCAGTGTGGGTGTCTTCTCACGGCCTGGGCATGCACTGAGGAGCAAGGATAGGGGACAGAATATCAGTCGTGATTTGGGCGCTTGAAGAGCAAAGTGCACGTCACTTGTGACATGTATCTTAGCTTGCAGTTCAATTCTACTGTTCTTTGTACCCTGTTCTAATTGTACCCCACAACACAAATAATTCTTCAGTAACAGCCACCTCTGCTATGTCCCAGGTGACCTCCAGCCCTGTGCCTCTGTGCTGGGGCCCTTCCCATGTAAGAGAGGCAGGAGCCACAGGGACCATCAGGGCTTATCAGAGCTGAGGACAGGAAGCATCCTACTGCAAGTGGGCTGGATCCAGAAGGGAGAGTGCCATCTAATTTTGAGGATAACTGTCTTGCCAAGGCCACGGACAAAATTTGTGACAGAACACGAACTGGGTCCTGCTTGCTTGTGTCAAAGGTGCTAAAACACCAGAAAAAAATAACAGTAACTACCCCAAGCTCTGAATATGTGTTGGTCTAATGGTTGCTGTTCTTCCTCACCCAGCATGAGTGAGTAGTTTTGACCACCCAAACTATCAACCTTATGAGTGCCCTCCTGAGAGGCGATGATTTTGATTTGCACTGACAGAGCATAGAAGGTAGAGCAGTTCTGGTTGTCCGCATGCCATGAGTTATAAAGGAAACAGTTCTGTTCATTCACTATCTTTAATGGGTGCAAAGTAGAACAACACACTAGTAACATAAAAAAAAAATCTTTCTACTTATGTCATCTGGGATCTGTTCCTGGCTGGTTTCAAAATTACATGGCATACCATGTGTGTCCGTTCTTGACTTAATAGAAAAATGATGTAGCATCCAGCTTTTTATGCTCCTGTGCTTTTTTTTTTTTCTACATCACTACAGAATCACAGGATGGTTGAGGTTGGAAGGGACCTCTAGAGATCATCTAGGCCAACCCCCCCGCTCCAGCAGGGACACCCAGAGCACGTGGCACAGGGTGGCATCCAGGCGGGTTTGGACGATCTCCAGAGAAGGAGACTCCACAACCTCCTTGGGCAGCCTGTTCCAGGGCTCTGTTACCCTCACAGGAAAGAAGTTCTTCCTCACTTGAAGATGGAACTGTCTGTGTTTTAATTTACACCCATTACCCCTTGTTCACTATCTGGCCACAACCAAGAAGAGTTTGTCCCCATCCTCTTTACATTCTCCCCTCAGGTATTTGGAGATGTGAAAATTTGTACATCATGAAACTTTCCTTTCTTGGCCAGATCACTCATTATTAATAAAACTTCTTTTTACTGCTCTCCATGATGATCCCACTTCAGACAAGATTAAGCATCCAGTACAGAAGCCTCAAGCTTTAATTCTTTTTTACGCTCAAGTATTTCTGACAGTAAATCAATCCTTTTGCTTATGAGCCCATGTTTTGAGAGTATTTTAAGGACCACATTCTGTCCCTGACAAAGAGCACTCTTCTAGTTCTCTTCAGCTGCTGAGATGAGATAAGCTGTTGTTTATTTAAGGCTTTATCTCTCCGGTTCCAAAAGGTGTCTTAACCTTGGTGACACATGTTAAACCTTCAAAGTCATTTAAACATGAGGTCAGATCTTAGATTCTGGCCATCCAATAGTACCGGATCAGCATTTAGACCAGGACTTACAATCCATACCACGCCACATGGATATAAAAGTAAGCAGATGGCAATCCCATGCTGGAGGGTCTCCTGTGCACGCTTGAGTCACACGGAAGTTAGTCAGACAGCTTCTACTGTCCTCGGTCCAGCAGAGAGCAAAAATGACTGTTAAAGGCAGTCTCACACCAAATTGCATCGGTCTTGCAGTGTTGAGTTTGGTGGAGTTTATTATATTGGAATAATTTGCCTGTATGTGCATACCCACTTCTAAAAGACATTTTGGAGGACTTGTCAGCAGCTTCCAGTGGAAATGGAGAGGAATGCTCCCCCTTAGGCATCGTGTTGTCACTCATTCATTGTCTTTAATCCCAGAGCTCCAGCTCCATGGTTTATTTCTTTATTCCTGTAAATATAAACAATTTGGAAGACATAACTGGTTGTTCATCATCATACATGCTTTGGAATCATTCTGAGGTAGTTTTAGATAGTAGGGAATCAAGTTTGCCATGAGTCTGACTCTTATTGTTACCCAGGAGATATGATAGCTAAGAGCTTGGGGAGTGACGAGTAGGTCAGTTTGTTGTTTTTTTTTTGTTTGTTTGTTTGTTTGGCGCAAAAACCTTCCAGGCAAGGCAATAACTGTATTTTTAAAAGTGACCTGGAAGGTTTGAGAGTAACTAAGCAACAAATACATATTAAAAGTGTAGCACACAAAGGACAAGGCAGTAAAAATTCTTCAATTAATATCCAAGCTATGTGTTTTGTGGTCTCTTCACTCTCATAAGTGTAAATCCAGAATAGCCTTGCTACAGGAGAGGGATCCGTAGTGTTGAAGACTGCCTCTGTAGCCTTGTAGTCTTACATCTTGTGTGCCTGTAGTTAGAGATGAATCTTTAGGAGGCTGTCTCTGGAGAAGCTATTTAATGGAAAATAGCACTTGAGAAGAAATGTTATTGTGATATTACCTTGCTCTTTAGTGAATTTGTGCTTCTGCCAGGAATGCTTTAAAAATGATATGATATTCAGCCCCAGGCTCATTCTGTAACAGAGCAAGAGCTCCCCAAATGGTGCAAAACACATTTCAGATAAGTGACTTGAGCAAAGCTGTTTGCCACTATCTGAGGATGTCGTCCAGTTGTCTTGAATAGACTACACATTACCCAAAACTGAGGTGAGCAAAATTAAAACATTTATTGCCATTGGTTTCCTGTCCTTAAACTGCTCGTGTTAAAATCTTACAGACATTGCAGTTCTGTCACCTCACTGGCAGAATCACTTGACAGAACCAAACCACAGGACACCTGACCTGGATCACAGAGAATGGCTCATAAAAAAAAAGAGAAAGCAAGAAGGAGCCCAAGGAGAGGGCTCCTCTACCCGCGTGCTCCCTGCTTGGAACAGAAGTTGAGGATGTGGCAGGCACTCACGTCTCTCCTCCTCCACCCGAGCGAGCAGAAACAGAGCTCTCCATGTCCTCGGACAGTACATGGAAGGAACACCTGTGATCCACTTTAACAGGGTGCCCTTCTCAGCTTTTGTCCACTGAAATTGCTATTTGTGATATAGCTAAAAATTATACATGTTGATTGGCTTCTCCTCCAGCCTTTGATGGCCATATATGCCTATTTGTAGCTATTTTTCTTTTTTACTTATTCCTCTCTGCTTGGGTCCCCTAGCAAAAATAAGAGCTGGTTAAATGCAGACTTCATCCTTCGTTACACTGTTTGGAAGCAATCTGCAAGCAGCTACAGAATTGTTGGGATAATGAAATAACACTGTATTTGGAAGTGTATTTCCTTCATCTTTTAGCTGTGATCAGGGAGAAAACATTCTGAAATATTTAAACTAAGCAACCTGAAGCATTTGCCTTGCACAAAATATGCACTTAGCAAAAGTCATACTAAACAGGTTAGGTCACTGCAGCATTCTGCATAAATATCCTTAGGCGCCTGTTCAGCTGTTGGTAGACCTCCTTACCTCCTTCTCTCTTGGAAAAAGCATTTCTGCATGTGTATGTTCAGGAAGGACAGTGATCCTTTTTTGTTACTATGTGGGCTTGTGTATATCCTTAGTAGTCCTCAATCCCCCTGGCTCCTGTCTCGTGTACGCTCACGCACGCTTTCTGCTTCTCTCTGCCCCATCTCTGGAGGCCTCACATGCACATTTCGTATATATAATACAGGCTTTCTGCTGAGGTTCATTTGTGATACACTAATGTCATCCCTGAAGCAGCTCACACGTTGCTGATGAATGATGTGTATTCCTCCTTTTCCAAGGAGCTGACAACATTGTCACTTCACCCTTGGGAAGGCAACAATATCCTTAGTTACTTGGAATTCATTCAAGTCACCTTGCACTGGTTAGTTGAATTTCAGCACAGTGTTGAACAATATCTTGCTGTCACAGAGCAGTATCATCCTGTCTGGTGCATCCATGGAAAGAAATGGGCATGAAATACCCAGAACTGCATAAGAGAAAACGAAACCACAAAATTTCTGATAAATACTAGCAAAATTCACCCACACTGAATCAGCACTGTATGATCCTGCATTAACCCTTTCTAAAGGAACGAGAGCTAGTGTATTCCCAGCAAGTGAGAAGAGGATCTTGGTTCATACAGACAGGATATGCCTTTGAAGCTGCACTTGCTGGTATACCTGCCATACTGAAAATCCATGCATGCGCTTGTATTCCAGCCCTGAAGCTATATGGTAAGCCACTGATCTGCATGGGCACAGAAGCTTTGATGTATTTTGGATACAGAGGAATTAATGTGTCAACACTGATACGTCATTGTGTCTTCCATCAGGAGGGAATCTAACTGCTCGTAGATACGCCATTCTGACTGCACAAGCTTCATGCCATTAATCAGCCCATATAAAGCGACTCCAGTCAACCTCATGCTTGTTGCCTTTGATATGTGGTGGCCATTTCTTGAAGATCTCCAGACTTCCACAAATATTAGGTAAGTTTACAGGGCAGCACATGATAGGTAAAACACTAGCATACTTATGGGTTATTAAGTGACTACTTATGAGATAGTGCATCAGGCTTTGAATTGCAGACTTATGCTGTGAATTTTTATTTCTGTGTTTTAACTGAGCTCTGTTCTCTACTCATGAGTGATGCCAGAAGATGTTCAAAAGCAGTGAGAGAGTTAAAGAGTATGGCAATATAGATGTTTTCATCTATAGAGGTTCAGATGTTAACTGCCTGGCTTACTAGGCCAAGTCCTCCAGAACAATTGAAATAACCAAAATAGATTGGAACAGGAAAGGAACAGCAATGCCCAGAGAAAAGGAGGAGCAGGAGCTTTCCTTCTACTGTTAAAGAAAAATAGGTTCACAATGCTTCCCTAGCTCCTACCCAGCCCCAACAACGGCCTCTGTAATTTAACCCTTACATTTAAGCAAAACTTCTTAGTCTTGCCTTCAATTCCTTTCCAAGCCAAAAAAGAGATGAATGAGCAGATGCGGTTTGTTTACTTCTCTGAAAAGGACTAACAGGTTAGGTCATGTTGGGAGGCATCTAATCCTTCAGTATCCATACCTAATAGATTTCCTCAAGGATAGTGAAGCTGTTCAGTGCTTGGAATTGATCAGAGAGTTTCAGCTTCATATGGCCATTACTGACCCCTCATTTCTTCTTCAGGTGCGCTAACATTAATGGCGTGTTCCACATGTAACTTCTTGGTGGTTTCTCCACTGAGATAGTCAGCTGTGGTGATGGTTTTCATCGGCAGGTATGTAGCTCACTTGTCCTGTGGTGTTATGGTGTGTTTTACTAGTAGTATCTAATTTCAGTTGGTAGAGTCACTGCCATGACATGTTGTGTGTTGTAATTTGTATGAAGCTATGCAAAGAATTGGGATTGGAGAACCTACGTCAATAGTGCTGCACCAGTTGATTCAGTGAACGTGAGCTATACTGGGCAGCTCTGATCTTTAGGAGGGCTGGGAAGGAGTGGGACACATTTTACGGCTCCCACAGTCTCCCCAGGAAAAGCACGTGTGGTTGTGCATGCAGTAAGGTGTTAGCTTGTCAGCTTACACAGGGCATTGATATAAATCAGTGCTCCTCAGATTTCTGCAGCAATGGTCCAGCCGCTGCCATAAGATAACTGCTGTTTCATATTTTGAAATTCTGTTAGAATCATAGAATGCCTAAGGTTGGAAGGGACCTCTAGAGGTCATCTAGTCCAACCCCCCTGCACACGCAGGGCCACCTAGAGCACGTGGCACAGGGCTGCATCCAAGCAGGTCTTGAAGATCTCCAAAGAAGGAGACTCCACAACCTCTCTGGGCAGCCTGTTCCAGTGCTCTGTCACCCTCACTGTCAAGAAGATCTTCCTTAAGTTCCCGTGGAACTTTTGATGCTTCAATTTGTGGCCATTTCCTCTGGTTCTGTCGGTGACCACCAGTGAAAAGAGGCCAGCCCCATCTTCCTCACTGCCTCCCTTGAGGCACTTATAGACACAGATCAGGTCCCCTCTCAGCCTTCTCTTCTCCAGGCTGAACAGGCCCAGCTCCCTCAGCCTCTCCTCACAGGGCAGATGTTCCAGGCCCCGATCATCCTCGTGGCCCTGCGCTGGACTCTCTCCAGCAGCTCCACATCCCTCTTGTACTGTGGGGCCCAGAACTGGACACAGTGCTCCAGATGTGGCCTCACCAGGGCTGAGTAGAGGGGCAGGATCACCTCCCTCGACCTGCTGGAGACGCTCCTCTTAATGCACCCCAGGATCCCATTGGCCTTCTTGGCCACGAGGGCACCCTGCTGCCTCATGGTCAACCTGTTGTCCACCATGACGCCCAGGTCCTTCTCTGTAGAGCTGAATGTTACATGCATGTATAATTTAAATTGTATAATTTATAACTATTAATTTAAAAAGAGTAGAGAAATTAGCCTTTTCTTGAAGCTTTATCAGTAATTTTCAGTAGTAATCATTCCTCTTTCTCTACTCAGAGAAGGCCATCCAGTGTGAGACTAAATACTAGATGTGAATATCACAAAAACATTGAGTCCAAATGTGTATGGAGGACTGTGAACATCATTAGTCTTTCTGAGACATGCTTGGCAAGCAGCACTGTACGCTGTACACAGCAGCAAGCAGAACGTGAGATATGGAGAGATGCATTTGAACAACGCACCCTAACAAACATAAATGATTTAATAGCTGAGGATAATAGCTGCTGGTAAAACCATACTATGGGCTCTCTGGGATGCAATGCAGTGCTGCGTGTTTATTTTTCTTAGTTGTGCATAGGGGAGAGGACTTCCCCAGCTAGATATGTAGTCTGCAGCTGTAGTAATTGACTTTGCAGTAAAGCTCTGAATTAATGAACCTCCCTGCCTGCAGACCCAGGGAGGATAGAGAAAAGCACTGTTCTTTAAGGTGGTCAGGCAGAAGAAACTGGGCAAGAGTGTCTAAGTGAGCCACGGAGCAGTGTCGGGGACTCCCCTAAGCCGGGAAACTCGCAAATATTTGGGGCAGTAAAACTTTGCCTACAAAACAAGAAGTGCCCTGAGTGCTCCTGGAGGAGGCTGTTACCACTGAAAGTCGGGGGGAGGCTGCTCTTAGGAGGTCAGAGTGTTTCCCAAGGCGGAGAGGATAAATGAAAGTAGCAATAGAGCCCCCTTGGATGGGGCCTTGGCAAGCAGTGAGAAATACCAGCTGAAATGCCTTGTAGCCATTCTTTAGCCCACTGCAATACAAATCATTTGGTAGAACAGCAAACACCTAAAATGTGTTCAGCCTACAGATACTAGATGAGTAAAAACAGCTGTCCTTTTCAAGTAAAATGCCTCTCTAGAAACAGAGTTCACACAACTAACCAAACCAATAGATCTTTGTCTAACTGAGTATAAGACTGTAATTGCAGTCAATAACATTAGAAATTACTGAAAGTGAATCTCTTAGAAGACAAAGGTCATATCTTTACTGTAAAGTATATGTGAAGGGAAAAGGAATTAATGTGCTAGATGACACAAACAGTAATTTGATGAATCCAAAACTTCATGAATTAGCAAATATCTAAAATAGCACTATAGTTTTGCTCCATATTATTTTAGAAGAAGAAATGGATAATTAAAAATCACTAAAAGGCATTGTATTTTTAGCTCTTTTTATACATACTTACAGAAACTATGTATTGTAAAATAATGCAATTAAATCAGCAAAATCCGATGGTGCAAAGCAAGAATATGCAATAACCTCCACTATCTCCACAACCTTTTACACTTCGCTTAATGTGTTTGTGGTGTGAGGGCCATTTTTAATTATGTGTCTGCATATAATTATGACCACACGGTCATTTTCCTTCCTTCTCTTCCAGTGCCCAGATAGAAAACAGAAGACATCTCTAGTTGTCTGACTCTTGTCATTTATTTCCTTAGCTTCTCTCACAAAGCAGACAGTGGTTGGCCTAGTGTTAGAGAGAGCAGCCGATGCTCCCACCAACCAAGCGAAGACTCACTGAGCTGGCAGAACCTGCCCTACCAAAATATGCACATGGTTTCTCAAACACAGAACTGCACAATTTCGATCTGTCACCTCTGTTACCAGTAACAACTGAAACAGAATACAGTTCTATGAAACTAAGATTTTTGTTCTCTGACCAAGGAGATCAGGAGATCCAGTTATAAATATGCCCCACACAACATGTGATGGTCCCAGAAGTCTCTGAATATCAATTGGAAGAACTGTTAGTTTTTCCATTTACCCTGCATACAATCTGATACCTATTTTTCTTGAAATAAGAATTTCTAAAACACTTGGAAGATGTGTCTAGATTTAAAAATTGTAATAGAAAAATCTTTCATGAAAATCTAAACATTACTGCAGTTGGAAAGACTGAAACATTCTAACTGCTGAATACTTCTGTTGCTCTTTTTCTACGACAAACTGTTGTTTTTGCTGGCAGCTTCTGACAACAGGCATTCCTATTTTTTGACACAGATGACAGTAACCTAGTGCCATACAGTAAGCTTGTCGCTAACATTCAGTAAATGTTATTAACCTTACTCTAAGTGAGACTTGTAGCATCTGCGCTGTTAAACCTTTTTCTTCATACCAAATAAAGTTCAGAGCATGCATCTTGCTCTCTTATTTCTTCCTGTTAGATGTACAGAAGATGTAACTTCATATACCAGTAACCTTAGACAAAAAAAGATATTTCTCAGATGACTTTTGTGACAAAAGAAATCATTCAGGGTATCCTGAAAGCCCCTTCTCATGTTCACTAAAAGGAAATATGAGCAAAGGTCTTGGCCAGTCTGTGACATTTGTCTTGTACGGGTGGTTGCTGGCTCCCATTTCTCTGCAGTCTCTCCTGCTGTGGGCTGTCACGCGCCAGACGTGGCTGACTGTGCAGGGTGCTCCTGAAAAATGAGGGCTAGGACTGGTCATGGGACCGGATCAGGAGCCCTGCTGAAAGACATTATGCCCTACCATCACCTACCACTGCCAGCCACTGCCACCTGTGACCAGGTATCGTCTCCCGTGGCATGACCTGAGGCAATCTTGTCCCATGCACGAGAGCAGAATATATTGCACTGGAAAAGGAAATGCTTCACTAAAATGAGGGGACATGGTCTGATATAAAATTTAACAGTTATAATTTGGTAAAGTAGACAAGGAACCCAATGTATGAAGGAGCACATCAATATCCCAAAAGCCTGGTAGAGTATCTGAAAATAACTCCCCCCAAACTCTTCATGTCTCATCAGAATAAACAGGATGGGCTGCATAGAATGCCTGGAAGTGAAATAGAGCTGGGAGGGAGCACAGCAAGGCAGGAAGAACAGTGCAGGTCCAAAATCACACATCTAATTTTATTTTACTGAAACCAGGCCCTTGGTTTATGTGCTCTTTCTATGGATTGCCCTTTTCAAAGTGATTAGTAATACTTCTGTGCAGTTTCTCAGGGAAGCTGCAGAGTACTTATTCAGAGTACTTGTTATTTAGATAATGTGCAGTATACTTGAAGGATATCTGTTTTTTGCTGTAGAATGGAAGACAGAAAGATTAGCGATAAGATTTTAATTTTAAAGTAACTAGTTTCATGATCCGCTGTCCAAGTAATTATTTTCACAGTAAAACCTATGAATGCTTCTATTATTTGGCTATTTCACTAACAAATACAAACCTATAAATGATTCTGCACAAAGCAGTTTTTTCTCAGTCACAGATCTCTGTGTTTAGCCAAAGCAGTGTCGCTTCATATCCAAATATCTGTGGCAAGACAGAAGGAGACAAAACTGTGTTGAACACCACAACTTCATCACACAATAACTTTGGCTCTTTCAGTACCTTTCTGTTTTTTTTGCAGCAGTACGTAAAATATAAGGATATCAGTAGAAACTTAATTCCCAACAAATGAATTTTAACTCATTGTCTGACTAACACTTGCAACGTCAGACAGATTTTATGTGCTTGCTGCGTGTGATTCACATTATGAATTACTGGCATCCACACCAGGAAGCTGGTATCCACCCAGAAGTTAAGAGTTAAACAAAGTTGGCAACAGGGCTGATTCTGAGGCTCAGTGTTTCTTGCAATTCTTGGAGCGCTAACTAATGTCTTGTAGTGGAGACAGGGATGTTCTGCCTGTAGCATTTACTGCAACAAGGCATATATATGCTTTAAAAGCAGGAAGTTCTGGATGCAACAATTCCTTTTTACAGAGTTCAATTATATGATTTAACACTACATTATGGCACAAGGCAGTTATTATATCAGTGACAACAGCATAACCAAAAGCAGGCAGGATTCTTCTGCAATGCTTGAAGTTGAGGACCAGGCCCTAAAGAAGACCCTTACCATTCATCCAAGGCTGTACAAGGCAGTGCTACAGTGCTGCTGTCCCCAAGAGGCAACAGGGTTTGCTGCAGACATGCTTAGTAATTAATGCGAATGTCATGGAAGGGTCAAATTCTTACTTTTTTGAGCAACTGCAGAGTGAATGCATCCAGGATGACTGCATCCCTTTTTTTGCAACAGCAACAAAACAAGAAAAGAAAAGAGGAGGTGGTCACTCCTGTCCTGGAGGAGAGATTTGCCAACGTTTTCTCTTGCTCATATGAAGGTGTATTTGCAACACAGTGTGTTCTGGAGGTAATAAAAGAGGTCATGTCACTCTCTTGTTACATGGCCATTCTCCACGATAAGTAAACGTACTAGTTGTGAGGAATTGCAGTTGTACTACGTCTTAGAAAACAGCAGGGAAGTGCTTCATCAAGCCTAGTAGGCTGGGAACTGTACTTGGGATTTGACTGTCTCCCAGGCAAGTGTGAAGTAACAGGCTTGGTAATGAGCAGCAGCTGCTGAAAACCTCAATAACGGATCAGCTAAAACAGCAGAGTAAATGCGCTAAATTCGCTGGCATGCTCTTCATATGTGCTTGTTTTGCCCTATAGAATAAAATCAACTATTGTAGCATGGTCCAATGTAGCTACTATCTATATGTCCTGGGTTGATGGAGTAAGATCTTGTTGCATCCCCAATTCTTCTGACCTGCTTCTGTCCCAAAGTCCTTATGCGTCTCTGAAGAAGCTGGTTGAGCCCTCTTTGTCAATGACAAATGGTGGTTTCTACTGTTTGTCAGGCATCCTTCTGTGCTACAAGGAGGGGTGGATATTCAGCCTATATTTCAGCTGATGGCAATATTCTTCTAATTACTATTATTTTAGAATCTCTTCTAATCCTTTCAGTTATGATTATTAGACTCATTTGTCTCCATGCTATCTCACTGCAGTAAGTTTAATTACCCATTGTTTCAAAGATTTCTTTCTGAGAATTTATGATGTGATAAATGGATCTGCTCTTATCAATATATTATTTGTATTTAATAATGCACAAGACAAAATGATTTAGTTTCTTGAGGATACTGTTTGGTTTATGTGAGTGCATTTCTCTTCCATATAACATGGAGTCACACAAAACTGCTTCAAAAGTGATTAAGCTGAAATATTGGAAATCCAAATCTTAGTAATATAAAACTGTGGTATAACTCATGTATGAAGATAAACTGCAGGGACAGCCTTAGCTCAAACATTTCTTGGCCCTTGAATGCTTGATTTGGCAACCTCAAGGTTCTTTTAATGGTGTCTGAGTTCTGATTGTTTTATCTGGAAATAAAATATTCCAAAGTCTCATCCTGAGGCTCTCCTTCCTTCTTTCACAATCTGCTCTAGCTTCCTTGCCTAGCAGGTTCCAGCTTTCCCTGTCAAAGCCATTTTCCCCTCCTACAGCAGTTCCTATTCCCTACCTTGTTAGAGCCAGGCCCTGCCTCCTCTGCTCCCTCAGCTTTTTCTTTTTATCACCTGGTCCTCTCTGCTCCTCCACCTTCTCCTGTAGTGGGAGTTGTCTGAGCAGGAACGCTGGTAGCCACTCTCTCTTCTCTGGTCCCTGCTCTTCCGCGGCTCCCGGCTCCCAGTCCAGTGTTTCTCTCTCCATTCTTCTCTCTTGAATACCAGCCACAGCCCCTTTCCCCGAGGTCCAGTACAGCTTCTGTCTCTTGCTCCTGTCTGACAAAGCAGTGTCCTTTGCTGCTGCCAGTGTGGCACCAACAAGCTCCCTAGGACCATGAGCAAGCAAGTTGCCTGATGCTCACTGTCTTCACCCAAAGCATCCACAGACAGTGAAACGTGTCCTGCCGCTCTGTGCCCAGGTTACTTGTACAGCCCTGTCCCAGGCAACTGTGCCAGTTTGGAGCATCTCGGTGAGGACGGAAGCATCAAGGTGCCGAAAGCTCCAGCAGGTCTGTTCTGAGTGCAGGCTGTTTCTTCTATCTAGGAACTCCAGTTGATTTGCTATGGTTTTCTTGGGGATTACAAACAACTTTCTTCCCATAAAAATGACTTTGTTTTTTAAAGCAGAATGCTGTATGATTACTGCCTGTGTAGTTCAAATTTGATAAAGCTGAAGCAGCTTATCAAAAAGTTTTGAATACAGGTACAGTATATAATTTATTGATATGTATTCCAGTGAATTCTAAGACTGCACAGTGTTAAGCACAGTCTAAACAGACTTGCTGTAGAGAACTTACGACTAGAACATAAAGCATACTTCACTCGCTCAGCACCCACCACTCGTGTAGGTGGGTGAGGAGAGTAGGTTCAGTTATAACCTGCAAGCTTTCAGGGCGCTGGGATCTCATCTACAAAAGCTTGATATTGCAGCAGAATGCTTTATTCATAAGAACTTCTCAGTGTTCATAGGGAGTGTGAGGAGTAGAATGAGAATGAGTAGAATGAGAGAACGTAAAAAGGGTGTTTATTGCCCATGGGCAGGGGAGTCTTGCAGTGGTGGTTGACTTGCGGTCTGAGCTGATGTTTCAGTATTGAACGAAGGGTGATAGGCAAAGAGCCCTGGCTATGCAAACAAGGAATTTATTAGCTACAGGAAGTAGAGTCAGTGAAGGGATGCATATCAAAGCTGAAAATGCCCCTGTGCCGAGGCAGGATCAACTCTGCCTACATCACTCCTGATGGTGCTGACTAACGTGGTCTCCACGCTGAGGTTCTGGATCCTACCCAAGGCAATCTGCTGTTCCCAGTTTCCCTTGCAACTATTTAAGTTCTTGTCATATGTATCTGGAAGACACAGGCAGCTTGGTACTGCTGGGTTGCGTTCAACTTCTGATCAACTTTTCTGCTTAACTGCTATTAGTCTGTCACTCAGCATCCTCTATCTGTGTAGGTTATTTCTGCTTAAATTTTGTATTTTACGTTTGTTGTGAACTGTATTTACTCTCTATTTTTCTCTATTAATACAGCACAAACAATTCCTAATGAAAGATGATGATAAAATTTTACTTCTGCTTTATGGTTGAAAAACATTTCTCTTTATTTTACAGTAAACACACAGATTCGTGACACCCTGTTAAGTACTGTTTGAAGATGTACTTACAGACATTTTTTTCTGATGGTTGTGGCATATATGAAATACAAACAATGCTTTAATGAAAACCGTTGTCACATTCCCACTAAAGTAAAGGGGAGTCTTTCTCTTGATTTCAGTGGCTGCTAGCTTATGCCCCAAATGCATCACATCATTTAAGAAGTGTTTCTCCGTTCAGTTAATATGGACAGCAGTTAGTCAGAGAAGACAAGATGTTTTTCCCTTTTAAGGTGCATAATGGGAAAAGGGCATTTCTGTTTATATTTTTTTTTCGTGATTTCAGCTTTTGCTCCTTTTCAGAATATATCTCTATTTGGGAATATTTTGAATAATGGTTTCAGTTGGGGACGTACTGAAAAAGTCTAGTGCGCAACATGCTAACTAAAATAGTCTGGAATCTAGTTTTTGATCTCAGATGATTCACTGGGCTTCACATAGTGTTGTGATTGCTAATGCCTTGACATTTATTTGAAAAAAAAAAAAAAAGCTGGCACAGAAGGAACAAAAATAATAAGCTTATGAATGATACTTTGTCCCTGATCCCTTAACTCATCCTTCAACCTATAGTAGAAAGATAAACTTTTAACTCTTCAAAAGTTTTCCATTGTTCAAAAATGCCATGGGAGTCATTAAGGAGGAACACCAAGCCTATTGGAATGGGAGTTGAATGAGCAAATTTTAGTAATTAAAAAAGTTTAATTCCATAATGAGCACAGCAGTAATAAAAAGAATTGCTGAAAATGCAGCACTGTTACAGTGATTGCCGTACAGTGTTACAGTACACTGTTACATATAGTATAAGACTGAATGGGGTTTATAATAACTAATTAAATAAAGAGTTATAAATATGATGTGCTTGTATGCCCCTTTCTGCACTCAGTGTATTTCTGGGTGAACAGATATTTTTCCTTTGAACTGTAAATATGTCCCCTTTTAATTTTGTATTGTCTTTATATGCACTTTTACTTTGCATTATTATTGCCACTAATAATAACAGAGTATATATTCTAGAAGCAGTAAGGATTTCTAATCACAGAACTATGTTTTTAGATGATGTGGGCTTTTACCCAAAGGAACTGAAAAACAAAGTGAAAAAGACAGCAGAGCCAGTGGCCACACACAAAAAGGAACAAGTCAATGGTAAAACGGTCATGCAGTTTATTAATTTTGACTGATAAGAATTTCAGTTTTTATAAATGTGGGATTTTCCTCAACTGAAAAATTAACCAAAATAATAGAATGTATACGGCTATCACTGATGTTTTTATGTATATGAAAAGAATCTTTACCTACTGGATGAATTCTTGTGTAATGTTTCACTGGACCACCAAAACAGTCCAATTTTGAGAAAGATATTGGATTGTTTTGCTTTTTTACAGCCTCTACACACTTTTTCTTTGGTGTTACTTTGTCTTGTACAATATTCATGCACCAAATATTCTCTTGTACAATATTCATGCACCAAATATATTTAAAATGAAGAAACAGTTCTTCAAATATTCCGTATGCTTCAGTAATAATAAAAGTTGTTAATAATACTGTTAAGAGTAACTGGAGCCATTCTAATCTCATATTTGCCCTGAAATACATACACCACAATTTTATATATAATGCTATCAGTGATACAGCAGTTGTCCTCCTAGACACGATGCACTAGGATGCTTACTTGATTTACAGATTTCTGTAAATAAGCCTCACCTCTTATACCTTGCCAAAGAGGGTTTTTGTTTTTCAAGTCACTGAAAATTGATGAGCTTAGATCATTTGCTCTGACATTCTGGTATCATGTGTTACGCATTTGGATGGGTAGCATGGAAAAATAAAAGCAAACCAAAGGACCAATAAGCAGTCAAGTGAAATATTTGAATAATTAGCTTAGTCTGAATGCCATATCAGTGCATTTTATATTCCTTTTAATGGCTTTTAAAGTAAGCTGTAATATCAACATTAACATAGAACAGAGAATCATAAGGTTAAGCTACTCCTGATGGGGAACAAGAAGAAATATGAAATGGTGACTTTTCTTTTAATGATTCCCAGCTCAAAGAAAACCTACAGGGAATAAATTGTGAAAAAACTTGCAAAGCTTTTTGCCTGAAATATTTCCCAACAAAGACATAAATCACAGGGTTAATGCAACTGTTGGTGATAGCCAGAGTAGAAGTAAATTGCTGGCCAAAGTTGAGCAGTTCTTCCCACACACAGCCTTTGACCACTTCCATCTGGAATAATATACCAAGGAATGTAAAAAGATGGTAAGGACTCCAGCACAAAAGAAATATCAGCACCACTATGAAGATCAGCCTGGTAGCCCTGGTGTCTCTGTGGCCCTTGCAGCTCTTTCTTCTGAGTGCTCTTTGTTCTCTTGTGTGTTCTCTTAGAGAGTGAATGATGCAAAAATTAAGGAAGATGATTGCCGTAGATGGCAGTGCAAATCCCAATATGTTGAACATCAGACGCTCTGCTATAATCCATGATGGAGTGGGGAAGTCTAAGGTGCATGCTGAGATATTCCACTGAGGATAGTGTTTCACAGTCCGAAATGCAAAGGTTGGGATGCTGACAAGTATTCCAAAGACCCAGATGAGCATGCAGATCCCTTTAGCTAGGGTTTTGCTTCGTATCCTTCTGTTGCTCAAGGTATGAACGAAAGTCAGATAGCGATCTAAGCTCACTGCCACGAGCAGGTAGATGCTAGTGTACATGTTTAGGCTGATGGCTGCATTGGTGCTGCGACAAAGGAAATTGCCAAATGGCCAGTTAAATTCATTCCTGATGTTCGCTGCCCAGAAAGGGAGGCACATGAGGAAGATAAGGTCAGCAACGGCTAGGTTAATAAGGTAGATTTCAGCTATCTTTAGGGTCCCCTTGTAAAATGAATAAATGAGGAGAACAAGTACGTTTCCAAAGATACCAGTAACACAGATGATCTCTATGTATATGGGTAGTATAGAGTATACTATTTTCCACCAGTCTTCTAGCTCTGGGCAAATAATTGAGTCACTCTCATTTTCACTGTAGTTTGAGGAGGGATCCTTCGGTAGAGGATTTTCAGCCATTTTCTTTATTCTGAAATGAACAGGAGACCTCTTTGAAATAACAAATTCTAGATTCTACATTTCTAAAAACTGTCTCCTATCAGTGTTATCCTATCACCAAACACTTAATATCTGGAAATCCTTTTGTGTTGCTCACTGGTTTTAATAGGTTAGATCCATGATTCATGCAAACAAGGTCAGAATTGCCCCTTTTATTGGCAAAAATGAAACTTCCCCTACATCCCATGAAATTTCCTCTCTTTGATGACATTGTTTAAAGTGGCACAGAGGAAGGTAACTGCCAATTCAACATAAGTTGATCTGCATTTCTCTACCAGACTAATGACAGAAACAGACATAGCGGAATTTCAGCTCCCTGAGAACAGTGGGAGTCACGTGAGTCACACAAAGCAAAATCAGCACCCATCCCTCCCCTTCCCTTCTCTTACTCTTATTTTGTGGGCTGAGTATAACTTTAGCAGGATGATGCCAGTTTTCCTATGGATGGGAGTGCTGCTCATTCTCTGTATGCATCATTTGTTTGGTTAACTTCACATTCTATTGCTCTCTGTCAGTTCCTCTATTCCCAAACTTTGGGTTCAAAATTACTGTTAGATTAGACAGCTCATTGCCCTCAGATGTCATTTGTTGCAGAAATAAAGCACCCTCTTCTGCCTGTGACTCCACCTAAAATTCAGCACAAAACTGAGCTGAAAAGAAGGCCTTTGCAGGTCTAAATTCACATCACACGTCTCCTGTCTGTACTGAGGAAGCTCTTGTTTGAAAAACCTCATCTGAGTTCAGCTGGAGAGAGGCAGTCCCATACTCCACAGCATTTAGACCTTCATTAGCAATGGCAATATATTTATTTCTGTCAGGTAGCTAAGTGTGAAATGGTGCAGTAATGAAAGAACTGGTAAAACTTATTCCCTTGTGAAATTCCATTTAGTTACCAGTGAGTTGCTTCCTAGTGTGACTTTAGACTCCTGGTGCTCTCGTGCATGGCCACAGTACCTGGATCTAAGCTTTTATAGTTTTTTCCTAGTCTTGGATCTGTTATGGCAGGCAAGATATTACTGATCCCATGGTGACATTTAGCATTTCAGTGTTTCATATGCAGGTGCAGCATGTTGATCATAAAAAAGAACACACTTGGAAAAAGCGTGTTGCAGTCAGTCAGCCTGAATGTTAATTTCCTGCTACAGCTATTTAAATCTGCTCTTTCAGCTCCTGCATTTTTCCACCATGGAGACAACCCAGGATGCAGTTTCAAAAGAAAATATTTAGGGCTGTTTTTAATCCCTTTAATTTATATGTGCTACATTAGTGATACTTGTGTCTGAGTAGCTTGCAGTCCCTAAGGTAATGTGCTCAAGTTTGTGAGGTCTCTAGGAATTCGAGAAAGCAGTATTATTCTACTTCATGCAGTTTGATAACTAATACACAGAACTTTTTTCATCATTGTAGAATTCAGCGAGGAGCAAAGTTTTAGCTGTGTTTATGAACTGAAGCTGGCTGCCGTGTCAGGAACTGGGTTACAGTTCAAGTTTACACAGCTCTGTGGCCTTTAACATGTTCCCTGTCAACAGTTTGAATATTACCTAGTTCATTGAGGGCCTCATGCAAACTAAGAGAAACTTGGAGGATCTAAAGCAGCAGAGGAGAAAAGGGAAATCTCTGACCAGCCTCAGAGATGCTATTTATGAGAAGGTGGGAAACTAACCCTTGCCATAGTGGGAGGTTGGCTAAGGTGTGATAGTAGTGGAAGAAAATTTCTCACAATATTATGTATCAGAAATAATGTAGAAGAAAGATTCTAGTGAATCAATTTCTTTTTTCTATAAACAAAACTTTTTATTTTACTAAACCTGTGGGATAAAAGAGGATATTATTTTTGTCCATTTTCAGATCACTTGTTGGTATCAGATTGTTCCAGTGGTTTCGTGCACTTTATGTGGTCTGTGTGCTGGAGCCACAAATGCACTCATCATGGGCTGACCTAAAAACTTTAGGAACATTTGTCTCCAGTACAATTTAGATTTTAACCAATGGTAATTCTGACTTCCCAGTCGCTCAGTAATTGCAAGTTTCTGTAGAGTTTATGCTATTGGAAAAGCCTTTTCAAAAGTGTATTAGCCAGTGTCCTAATACTACCACAAGCCACAACAGTTTTTAAACTGTTGCTCCAGATGCCTCCTTGGCAGTGAATGCAGTGAGTACTCAATTGCCTAGCTCTTTCCTTCTCCAAAGATCATTTTCTTTGGTACCTATTTTTAAGTATGTAGCGCTAATGGACAATTAGTGACTTGAATAGTTTTCAGTGCATGTACTTAGCATATTCTAGTCACTTTTTTCTTTCTTTTTTCTTTCTTTTTTTTTTTTTTTTTTGCAAATAATAGTGCTTCCTATTCCTACTTTCAACTCAATTTTGGTAAGTTTGCATGTACAATGAGTCTATTACCATTAGTACTATTAATGCATAATTCCCATTAGGACCATGTGTTTTGGAAATGCTAAATAAACACAGTCTGAGCTCTGGGAACAATTTTAAAAGCAAAAGCCACCTTGAAAAAGAATTTTTTGTAATCAGATATGATTCAAATATGATATATTTGAATACGCTAGTCTGATTACATAACACAGCTTTTTATATACAGAGAGAAAGTTTTTTATATAGAAAGGATGTGAAGTACTTCTAATAAAAGTAAGATATTAAAATAGATAGATATCTGTTAGATATTAAGATAATATCTAATAAGATAAGGTAAGATATTAAAAACAGATAGACATACCTATTCTTTGTCCTTCCCGGAGTTTAGGTGAAAATTCAAATTCAGAAACAGCTGGTAAACAGCAGAACAGTGGTTAGTGAGGGAATTAAACACACATCCTAAGGAACAACTTTCTGAGAGCTGTCTGAGTGTTTTCTTGGCCATGCATGATGTTATATTTTGGAAGAAAGCCCCAGAAAAGTCTTTTTTTTTTTTTCCCTTACTTTTACAAACGTCAGCTGCAGTAATTTCCAAAACATGTGAAATATTTGATTCTTGTAGTGAAGTTATATAAACCATATACTGTATCAGTCCCCGTCACACGGCCATTAATTAAAGGTCTCCAGGGCAGGTCCTTGGCAATTCTAAGTTCCTTTGTGTGGTTAACTAACATCTGCAACACTGATGAATACGTACAGCTCTGAACCACCCTCCCAGCGCCTATGCACACAAAGGCAAACTTTGAACTAGCTTTCTACTCAAAATTTCCTTCTCAAAATAGGTATTTGGGAAGAGCTGCTGAACCTTAGACCCATTAAAACCAGACTTTGCACCAACTTTGACAACCGATGTCCTTTGCACCCTCCTCCTGCTCTCCTGCGCCTGTGCCTCCCTCTACATTACTCCTCAGCATTTCACAGTGTTGGCTGTTGTCTCGCAGATTTTGAAACCCAAATCTCTCCTAAGTAGATATGTGTAAACTTTAGGACTTCTCTTTGTTAAAGAAGTTATTGAGGGCCTGGAATTTAATTTACTTATATTAAAGCATTCTTCCCGTCAGATACTTAGTCAATGTATGCACCCTGAATTCTCATTTCACAGTGCCCATTCTTGCTCGACAAGTGAGTTGGAATGAAAAACCATGCTTGACTTCACTCTGGTACCTATTATGAACTTCACTACCAGCATGATAAATACTTTCATCTCAAGCTTTATTTTTTTTTTGAAAGGATTCTAAGTTAGGTCAATGCTGCAAAATTGATACAAACCTGAAATACTGTTCTGACGGAACACCCTCACCTTTAATAAAACTTGAAAAGACCAATTTGAAGATTTAAAATGTATACATGCTTTAAAAAAATAAGTTACACAGTATTTCAAATTACTTCAACATTTATTCATTTTATTAAATAACCAAAGCATTATTAAAAATATTCCTCAAATGAGAAGTATTTTTTATTTCTAGATTTCTGAAAATGTTACAAATCTTTTTTTTTGATGATGACATGTAACATGCTATTTTTTGAACTGCATGTGTCCTGAGAAATCCCAATACCCGAGACAGAATCAATTTCTAAATATCACAGCCCACACTATGACTCACTTGGTTAAGTACAGTGCAACAGATTTTCGTCACAGACTTTCCCTATCTTCCTCTTTGCTTACGCTAGTTTCTGTCTTTTTTTTTTAATAAAAAGTAATTTGAGCAATAAGAAGATGTCTGGAATTCAGCCTTGCATAGACATAAATCTCTAAGAGCAGCCAACATCCACATTTATTCATATTTTCTGAATTCATTCCTAAGGAACTGATCCTGGTGGCATCACAGTGCAGCAATAATCAAGCCTTATTAACTACATTTTGTGGTGGTAGAAACAGAAAAATATGAAAGGTGGCAGTACAGCCCAGAAACCCACAATGTTTCTGACTTTTCCATGGACCTCCTGACTAAGTAACAGCAACATTGTCCAGTCCACACCAAACACAATTCTATTGTTTCAGCTCAATTTCCTATGGTATAACAGGAAGGAAAAGAAATTATCGGCACCAGTTGCATTTCAGTTCAGTCATTCCAAAGTGAAAGGATACGTGCTAAAGAAGAAATACCAACAACTTTCATTTGTTAAAATTGTTTATTTTCTATCGTAAATGCTTACCATATAGCAAAATAACATGTCTCTATGTATTTACATGACTTAAATTAATCTCATATTATTGACACTTAAATATTTTACTCCTCAGTACCAAAAACTCAACATTTCTTTCATTGTCCGAATAACTGCCAAATGTCATTCCTTTCACTTAAAGGTTGAGCGAACAGCATGCTCCTGTATAAGGCAATATTGGTAACACTGGAAGTAACAGAAAGCCGATATGTATTGTAAGTATCTTGGGAAATATAGAGAAGGAACAAAAAGTATTTATGACAGAATTATATTGAATGATTAAAAAAAATCTACAGAAATTGACTATAAATCATCTACAATCACATAAATCCCGTAGTTTTCCTAGTAAATTTTCACACTTCTTGAGTATTTTCTATGTTTAAATATTTTAAGGTTTAATACAACTTTACCATAGATTTACTGTTCCATTCAAGCTCTGATGGATAAAGACCACTCATAGTAGCTGTCATATTTTAGTCATGCCATCAAACTCTATTTCTCTAGAGAATTTGCGTCTCTAGTTTTCAATGCCTTTAACAGACAGGAAAGGTTTGTTAATTTCAGTACTTTTTAGTTCATCTCTAAGCCAGGTTTAGAACAAGGATCCTATGGGTAAAAATGCATATTGACAATTTGGTTCACTATCAGTTTTCTTCTGGGTAGATAATAACTTTATAAATCCAGATTAATTCTACAGAGAAAGAGAGTGTAAAGAGGTTACACTTAAATATCCTGAACATTCAACACTATTATCTTCAGTTAGATTTCTAAGGCAGATAGAGGATGCTTTCCTTCATATACTCATTTTCTTCTTCTTGTGAGATTATACCAGTTGTGTCAAGCATTTATGTTTCCATTAAGTAGCATTACAAACATTAATTAGAGTTGATGACTATTAAAAGGACAAGTCTCTGAGCTGAAGTGCATGTATGAATGTAAGCAACATTTGCTTACCCAAAGGCAGCTCTTCATAATAAGTGCAGCAACTTTGCAGAATGAGTAAACACTCTCCTGCTACAAAGAAAATTCAGCTTCAGGGAGCTGCTTCCACCCTTCCTTCCATGACTTTTACTAAGTTATATTCCATGCATAAAAGCTGACATAACCTCTGCTCGCAGAGTAGTTGCAAAAAGGCTGTTTGTCAATCAAATAAAATTGTTCTGAAAGACTGAGCAGAGGAAGGAAGTGGCATGGAAGATGGCAACTCCTAAAAATCAGTTAGAATCATATTCCTACAAGATTTCCAGAAACTTATTTAAATATGAGTCCCTCCTATCAAAAAAGTAGTCATACAACTGTATGGGTACCATAAGTAGTCACATAATCTTGACAGTAGCTTCTATCCTGGGACTCTTTTCAGAGAACTGTATGTACATGCAGCCACTTATATTCATTATAAATACAAACATTTCAAATGATGCCAGCTAATATAAATCAGTCATGAAAATGTAAATATACCACAGTGTATGTTGTGACCATGCCAAAAGCGAATAGCTTTGGAAGCAGGTATCTAAATGGAGTTTGCATTAAGATCCAACCATTGGTTCCTCACAAACGACAAATGCTACCACACATTTATGCTGAGGACCCTTGGCACATGGGTATTAGTAGCGGCTCATATATTAGAAGTTTTATTTTATGTTTTTCTCTCTAAAGAACGAAGTGCGCTATCGTGGTAACTGGAAAACCGACTTTTTCCTTGAGCATTCACTGGAAATAGAAGTTCTTAAAGTGTCCAGGGAGTTTTCCATCTTCACAGACTGTGATTTTCTGCACCTCTTTGGGAACAAGTCCTTATAGAACTCCACCGCCTTCTTTTGGAAGTGCTTCCCTACAATAACATACAGGACTGGGTTCAGGCAGCTGTTGCTAAAGGCACAGTACGTGGCTACCTGGGTCACTATTTCATTGATCTTGTCGAGGCATTCAAAAGCGTCTGTTACATAAGAGATCGTGTCGATTACCGTGCTGATCTGGAATGGAAGCCAGCAAATAATAAACAGAAAAAGCACAGCAAGGACCAGCAAAGTGGCTCTCCTCTCTGTCTGGATTAACTTGAGTTTCTGTAACTCATTACTTCGTAAGGTTTTGATGATTTCTATGGTGCAATAGGCAACTACACAGAGTGGGATCACAAAGCCCACAATATTAAGCAAGCAGTTGTTTATAGGGTGCCAGTAGCCGGCTGGATAGTCAAGAGAACAGGCCGTGATATTGTATTCTTCGAAATACCGTACATTTCGGAACATGATTGTAGGCGAACATATGAACATTGCACACATCCAGACTATGAAGCTATTCCACTTGGCACAGACAGTTCGTCGCATCCGTCCAAGAGACATGGTTTTCACCAAGGCCAGATAGCGGTCGATGCTCACTAGGGTCAGAAAATAAATGCTAGAATAAAAGTTCATGTAACTAATTGTGTTAACAGCTTTACATAGGAAGAGGCCAAAAGGCCATTCAAACTTATTAGAAATATTAATGGCCCAGAAAGGCAAAACACAGACTAACATTAGGTCAGCAAGAGCCATGTTTGCTAAGTAAATTTCAGCCACTGTGCAGCGACTCTTGTGGAAACACAGGACGCTGAGGACAAATCCATTTTCTATTGCTCCCAGAATAAATATAAACCAGAGGAATCCAGGCTGAAATGTGTACAGCCAGTTCCATGCATCTGAATCTGTGCATCCAGATCCATTCGTCTGATGCACTCCTGAAGCATTGTGGATATCTGCCAGATTCATTTTGAGCTCTGGGGTGGTCATAACGTTGTAAAGTTGAGTAATATTTTCTGTTGCAATGGAAACCATTTCTGTGCAGAGAAAAAAAAAAGGTGAAATGAGATTGCTACATCTGTCTGATTGCTGCAGAAGATTCAGTAAGAAAACTTCACACAAAAAGCGTGACTTTAAACAGATTTACAATTCCACGGCTTGCCCTCTAATAGAGATTCTCTATGCTTGCAGAGGGGTAAGAGTGAACTGTTATGGGCTGTGTGGGCCAAACTCAAGGGAGTGAAACAGACGGCTGAAGAAACAACACATACTGTTTATATAAAACAGAACTGAAACTGGAAGAGAGAACATTTATTCGTCTTTATTCTTTAGAATCACGCATTTTGTTTTTCACCTTTTGAAGACGTTGATGCCTATTTTCTTATCTTTGTGTATCAACAATCATAGTCTTCTAAAGGTCTTCTGTAATCTTTGATCCTATGTTGCTACTTGTAAGGTGCTAGGTTTGTGGCATTTCACATTCTGTCTTGTAAAGCAAGGATTTGACAGAATTCAGTGCTATTTCCTATACAGCACTACCTGTTTTTTCCAAAATATTATGACTATCAAAACTCATTCAGTTTACAGCTCTAGTTTGCACTGAGAAGCAGGAACCTGTATTTGCTGAAGATGCTGCAGAAGCAAGGAGGCTTTTGCAATTTACAGATTTTCTTGCTTTCTTGCAAGCTTTCTTTGCTTGGAATTTGCAAGCTTTCTTGACGTCTCATTGAAATCACCTGTGAACTTCTGAATCTGCATTATATTTCTTTCTTCAGGCAAGTCACAAAGGAAGTAAATGGTCCAACATTGGTAAGGGTTGTTTTTAATAAACTCCATAGAGGGTGGATTGGTAAAGACAGTGGCCATCAGGTAAGCAAAGACCCCTCTTGCAGTCAGGTTGCAGTGGGCTAATTTATCTGTGAGAATACAATCTGAAAACCTGATACTGAACTGTAAATAACTGTATCGATCAGAACATCTTAAAGCCTTTCAGGAAGCTATATAAGGGCATAAGTGTTATTATATAACTGTTATATAAGTGTCATAAGTGAAACAGGAGGTGAGTGTCCAGCTTCAGATGTTATCTTTAAAATGTTAACTGGTTGTTGCTGCTGAGTTTCTGAGGTGATGGGTGCTCAGAGTACAAGCACACATCAAGTACAAGTACAAGCTTGTCTTACAGATCAGTGTCTACAGCTGTTTGGCCTAAGTGAGAGAAATACTGTTTGTCTTTTTTTTCAGGTTTTTTAAATATTAGTGTTTATATTATGCTTTGATTGGAAGCCTTTCTGATATATTTTTAATTAAGACACTTGTCTGATCCAGCTGGTAAATTGGCAGTAAAAGGAGACATATTTGTTATTCCTGGAAGGATGAAGTTCTCATTTGTATTCTGGTTACTATGTTTGCTGTTGAGATGTCAATTCTGAGTGTGTAAATAGACATTTGGTTGTTGGATGCAGAATTACTCAAATGATGGTCATATTTTGTGTATTTATTACTCATTAAGCATGTAGTGCTTGGGAATGAAAAGCAAAGATCAAGATCATTTTGCACTAAGTACAATAAAGGCAGTTACAAAGGAGGCTGTACCTGTTCTAGAGAATTTATAACATACGAGTCAGGCACGATAGGTCAACTGAGTGAAAACTCAGAGTGAAAACGGGTGAGTGGGACTAAAAATAAGGACAGATAAGCCAACTTAATTAATGAGCACAAAACAAAATGTCAGCAATAGTTCTTCATAATTTGAGCAGCCAAAGCACAGTATTTGCATAAGCTGGGCAGCAATCAAAATATTCTCATTCTCCAAGTTCAGTTTTTTGTAAATAGAATTTCAAGCCCATCACTAACAGCAGGAATAATCTCCATTTTCTATCATCTTTCCTCCCTCTTTTTTAATATTATCACTGTTAGAACCACCTCACTCTTGAGACACTGTGGTCCTTTGATCTCTGAGGGTTTTTTTAACAAGCATCTGGAGAATGGGCTGGTGAAGCCTATGTGTCATGCAGCATTATGCACTGTAGAAGCCCCTCCAATGATCTATATTTTTGGTGACACTAACAACTGAAACTTTTAGGTCTGTTTTAATGTGTGGGAAGCAGACACCACCTTCAGTGCTTGCTGTTTAACACTGGCAATAATCTAATGTATATTCTCTTTTCATCTTCCAATTATACCTTCTGTTCATCTTCAACTTGTGAGTAACTACTGCAGGTTTTAAGTGTCTTGGATATAGATCTTGTCTTTGTACTCTTCCAGGTCTAGCAGCTACAGCTAATTTTTTTTTTTTTTAATGTGATTTTACTTGTTCATATTTCAGCACATTGGAATACAGAACAGTACCAAAAGCCTCTTTGGACCCAGATATGCCTCAGTGATTGCCTCTGCTTTATCCATTAAGCTAGACTGTAAGAGCTTAACACAACTTTATTCTTGACAAGCTCATATTGGAAGTATCTTATCATCTTCTTATCCTTTATTATCCTCCAGATGTGGATCAAACTGCAAACAGCTGTTTAAAATCTCTTTCTGTGTCTGCTGGCCCTTTCTGCTGTAAATACACATAGGAAGCAATATACTGACAGATGATCAAAAAAAGGACATCTGAGAATAAAAATTCTATAGGGAGATGCAATTAACAGAAGTTGTTTGTTCTGCTGGTAGCAAGCGATGAATTAGCAGCAAGGCTTAGAATTGCTTTGTTTTATGCTTTGGAGTTGGACTTATGTACATATTTAATAAGCCACCATCAGTAATTCACAGAGTGGTCATAAAGATCATGAAATAGTTGACAATTTCTATGCCTTTTCCTCACAATTACGACTAGCAGAAAAACAATAGCCAGACACAGAAAATAGTTCAGAAAGTGGCCATTGATTTATATTTTTTCCTACAATTCATCAGTTTTAGATTATTGTTTTAAAACAGAAAACTCTAGAAAGACAATGCTTTATATATATATATTTCTATTATATACGAGGAGCCCAGCTGAGGCAATCCATCAGGACTGTTTCTGACGGAGAGGCGACTCCGCTGCAGACTGAATTCCCTGGCAATCGCCTCTCCTGCAATCAGTTACCGGCTCCTCCACCAGGACACCAGAACCCTGGCAGTCATGCTCTTTCATGTAGCTCCAAAATACTTTTTTTTTCATGTCCTAATGTTGGGCAGACAAGGCAGGGTGCGGATGGGTGGCAGGAGCTGCCTGGTGCCGTGCGTGGGAGGCAGCCATGACCTGCCCGGTGCTGGCTGCAGCCAGTTGCAGCCGGCTCCGGCCGGTGTGACCCATCCACCACCGGCCAGGCAGCGTGTGGCGCTCCGCACAGCCAGATTTAAGGAAAAGTAGGAGCCGCAAGGGGCTGGGGAGGTGCATGGGGATGTCCTGCTTGAAGCTGCCTGTTAGCAGCACCGGAGCTGCAGCACGGCTGTGGCTGGAGAAGCGTGAGCTGCTTCGCTGGGGCACTCGGTGGTGTCCAGTAACAGGACAGAGGGCAGTGGACACAAACTGAAGCAGAGGAAGTGCCAGCTGGTTATGAGGAAAATGTTGACTGCAGGAGGGACAGAGCAGTGGAACAGGCTGCCCAGAGAGGTTGTGGAGTCTCCTTCTCTGGAGATCTTCCAAACCCTCCTGGACATGATCCTGTGCAATGTGCTGTAGGTCCCTGCTGTAGCAGGGACCCTGCAATGTCCCTGCACTGTCCCTTCTTGAGCAGGGCAGGGGATTGGATTAGATGATCTCCAGAGGTCCCTCCCGACCTCAACCCTTCTGTGATCCTGGAAGTGCTGCTGGGTCCATGCTCATGTGTTTCTGACTAGGAAAGCTGAAGTAGGAAAGAAACATCACACAAAACCCAAACACATTTACACGACATAGCAGTAATCACGCCTGTGGTCCTTAGCACCTCTCCTGGCCTGCTGGGGTCCTCAGCTGATGCAGTCTGTGGGCAGGTCTCAGCAGAGCGAGGGAGAGCTGCAGAGGCTGCGCAGAGGAGGTTAAAACTGTGCCTGCCCACACAGAGCCACACAGAGCGCGGTGCAAGGACCTCCGGGCATCCACTTACTATGATCATGTATAGCAGCACTGGGCAGAGGAAAATGCTCATCTTCTTGGGTACAGTTAAGTACATTTATATAGATTTTCTCCTGGCAGCGATAATTAGCCAGTGTCATGCTTTGGGTCATGGAGCTAATGTAGAGAGCCAATAAGCTGCTGCTGGCGGTATGAAGGAAGATTTAATTCCTTTTAAATCCTTTAGATTTAAATCCTTCACATTTAATTCCTTTTCATTTAAGAAATATTTGGACTCCTCCCCCTTCCATCCCTGAGAAATAAAAATAAGCTTTCCCCTCATCAGAAACCCCGATGCCCTGTTCAAAGACTTTTTTGTTCATCAGCAAGATATATCCACAACTTCTGTTTGGGAGGTCTTAGCTGCTCTAGGTCTTGTTTAACTGCATCAACATAAGTAGTAGAGAACATCTTTTTTAATTAAAAAAACTGAAATATAAATATTTTTACTACTATTCTACTTTTGTTTGCTTAGTGAAACAACATCTGAATGATCTTGTACGTAAATTACTGCTTCTTATCTTTCAGATAAGTGAAAGAAGAGACATATCTGTAAGAGAACTTTACCAGAGATAAAAGAGGTTGAGACAGACTCATCAATTTATTCCTCTCACTGTTTAAAATGCCAGACATGCCAGGATATGGTTATGCTGTCAGAATATCACTAAGGCCTCCAGAGCCATTACACCAAAACCATTACAGTTAAAATCATTTTCGTGTTTTTATAAGATACATCTGATTTTCGCTTTCTCCCTGGGTGAATTTAATTCCGCATTTATTGGGTACATGCAGTGAACTCACAGGAATGGCATTTATTCAAAATGAAATAGCATCATCTGGACAACAGCACATGGACAATTGCTATTGTGGAAGCTACCCCTCCCTGCAGGTTGTTTGTATTCCCTGAAATAAAAAGAAAAATCCTAACGATTACTCCATGTCAGAGTTCATGCAGGCCACTTCAGGTAAGTTTTTATAATCTCTCCTCCTCTGCCCGGAAATTAAAATCTTCATGAGACTGCATGGGGTCCATTTTTGCCTCTTCTATTCCTCTGAACAACTATCCTTTGCTCTGCTATATGCTGGGATCAGTTGCTTATTGCGTTTTGTGGTAGTATCCGAAAGCCTGGTGCCTGGACTAGGACATCATTTCGCCGATGATTTTCATCAATCAGAAATGATTTTCATCATTTCAGGCTTTAAAACAAGAAGCTGGCGGTACAGGCTTAAAACAAAGCTAATGCCTGCCCAGAGAGCAGGTGCTTTAAGGCACGAAGGCACAAGCGTACCCAGGAGGTCGGGACAGGCAAGAAGTGAGACAATCCCAGTCATGAATTAACCTGAGAAGCTGCTCTCAGTACATTAGGCAACTTGGCAAAAGTAAAGATGCAAATGATGCTCTCTTGTGATTGATTATGCACAAACCCCCAAAGTGTATGCAGCAAAGGTGCCTTGTAACCTAAGCAAATGACATTCCCGCCAGAAATAGAAACAGACCCTGGCTCTGGTTTTGCAGGGCATCTTGTCAATCCTGCTGTGAAGTGAAGCTGGTTTGTCAGTACTGCTGGGTGTTGAAGGTGGAGGAGCAGAAAAGGTAGGAGGACAAAGAGGTTTTCAAGAGAGTGGCTGCACACTGATGGGGTAACTGCCTCTTTTCTAACACAAGGGGCTTTACAAATGGTGCAATGTTAGAAGACAGTTCGGCTACAGAAATAAATAACAAAACATGGGTGGTTCCTTTTACTCTAGCAGCCTTGCTTCTTTCATGCTAATATAAAAAACTACGGTAATGAAACGGAGAGTCTGTCAAAGCTATAAAAACAACAACAACAAAAAAGGATCTACCTGACAGAGCTGCTGTGGGTGAAATGAGAACACAACTTTAAAAGCTGCCGTTGGTAAGGCTGGTTGTGGGGGGCACTGTGCAAGCAAGTGCACTCCAGCAGGCTCTGTGCACATACGGCACATACGGCTTCTGCTTTCTCAGGAGTATGCGAAGTGGAACTGGGTAACTCAAGAAATTGTTAAGAGGCTAAAGAATTCCCCATAAATTGCCTCATTTGGGACCATTTGGCAGATGTTTGTTGATCAAGGAGAGGTAGGTTTAATTTGGAGAAGTGTAACAGCTTAGGAGATTTAGAGTCTAGGATGTGTGCTTGTGGGTGAAAGGGAGCTGTTTTGGGTTTTCATTGAGAATGAAGCTATAACAAAATAATCTCAATGGACTTTTCTTTAAATATTTTCTTCTTGAAAAAAGCACCTTTCTCATCTGTTCCCATTGTACTGAGTATCCTGTTTTCATCTAATCCAAGTTCAAGGAGTTGTTTGTACTCCTCTCATTGCATTTAGAAGAACCCTAAATAACTTAACGATTCCTGCAGTAACTCATTACAATTGTGTTTAGGAAAATGGAAAAACAATTATTCTGGTGAAGAAGTTATTTTGATAATGATGAGTCTCAGGTGAGAACAGGCTACTGAATGTAGCCTGCAGGCGGGGAGAGGAATCATAGAACCATAGAATGCCTAAGGTTGGAAGAGACCTCTGGAGCTCATCTAGTCCAACCCCCCTGCACACGCAGGGCCACCTAGAGCACGTGGCACAGGGCTGCATCCAAGCGGGTCTGGAAGATCTCCAGAGGAGACTCCACAACCCCTGTGGGCAGCCTGTTCCAGGGCTCTGTCACCCTCACTGTCAGGAAATTTTTCCTTAAGTTCCCGTGGAACTTTTGATGCTTCAATTTGTGGCCATTTCCTCTGGTTCTGTCTTGAGGAAGGCTGCTCCATTCTGATAGTATCTATTGCAATCACCAAAGAAAGATGTGGAAAGAGCACCAACCCAATCAAATGCAACTGTGCACCTTGCATAGCATATTTTCCCAGAACAAAATCCGTGAAGGACTCAGTTTAGACTTTCCAGCATTATACCCTTACTGTAAAATCCACAGTTAACTTGGTTAACTGTGATAAACAAGATATTGATGGGAGACATAAACGTAAACAACTATGGCAGTTCCTCTGATAAAAGATGTTATCTGATATTATTAGCTGAGATGGGAAACAGCAGAACTGCTGAATTGCTATGAGAGATGGTAAGCGGCAGAAAGAGCTAGTCCGCATGGAATTAGAGAAGATAATACAATTGTACATGTAAAAATGCCAGTCTCATTATTAACAGTGCAAGTTTAGATTTAATCCAGATGTGGTGATGGTGTTTAGGTCATTGTCCATGTTCATTTTCTGATTTGATGCCAACAACACCCTCCAAACTGTTCTACTAAAAATGAAGGTCACTAAAGCTTGATATTGCTGCCATTCTGAAAGAGCAGTTTTAGTTCAGCAATTCTGTTTCATCTGAACTTGGAAATAGTAGTTTTTAACCTTCGGTGGAGAATTTTCAGTTTTCTCCAGCCAGTAAGCTGCTATCAATCTATCTGAACTAAAAATAAACCCAAGTGCATTTATGTTTGGTTTTCATAAACTTTCTTTATCATTTTTGAAGGTGAGAAAGGAAGAGAATCCAGACAATTGTGCATCAGCCTCCCAAAAAGGAACTTTGTAACAGTTTCTGGCTCAGATACCAGGGGGTGAATGCACTCATATTCTAGCCTTCTTTGCTTGCACCCTTGGTGGTTTTAAAGATTCAGCTGGATAAAGCCCTAAGTGACCTGGTCTGATCCCCTGCTAGCTAACCCCAGGTTGAGGAGGAAGTTGGGAGACATGCTGAGGTCTCTTCCAACCTGAGTTATCCTAAAATCCTTAATTTGTGCTGCTCATGCGAAGAATTCAAGTGTTCAGTTGGATTTATGGAAAAAAAATCACAGAAAGTAGAACTGGACTCTAAGTAACAAGAAATCCTCCTTCACTTGAGTTTCCCTAGTGAATTACCAGAAATTTTGCTGAAAGCGCTGTAGGAATTGGACTTTGCCAAAATCATATTTTTATGTGTCAGGACACAACACTGGCTCATCCAAATCATAGAAATAAGTGGAAAAAGTTCACTTGTATTAGCTGGGATTTTCAGTGCGGGGCAGGAGGGAACCTGAATGTCAGTAAAGCAGAACCTGCACAGTGAGTGGCCGAGGGGAAGTGCTGCCAGCTCGAATTTGTTGGGTTCTGCCTTCTGCTTCTAGTCTTTGGCTGTTTCAGTGGGATCTTGGAGCCATGTTTAAAAGGTATATATTTGTATAGTATAAAAGTATGTGCTATTCTTTACTTCAGCTCTCTGTTTAGGTAGCTAGAAAAGAAAGAAAAGCTGAGAGAGATAGATAGAGAGACAGAAAAGTCTGGAGGTCTTAAGCAGAGAGATTAATTCTACGAAGCAGGAGGGACACACAGAAAATTAATTAGAAATCTAAGCGGTTAATGGACAACTTGGTCACATGCAGCAATTCACTAGAAATCCTGATGGACTTCTAGTTAGTGGATGTGTAAGGATCCACTGTAAGCTTACTCTGTGTAAGCAGAGAAAAATACATGAGCAACAGCCAGGTGTTGGAAAGGTTTGAATACGGCATTGTGGAAACTGAGACATCTACATGGGACTGATACATGATTCAGGACCTCTGAGAGATGACCTTCTGCACTAAAGCATGATACTCCGGGGTGTCTGAAACGCAGTCACTTCTCGGGCATCTCTGTACCTTCATGTTTAGCATTAAGGAAAAGGGCACAACTCTACTGTGAAACTAGAAAATGTTTGGGTTTAAAAGAGTGTTATAGTGACTATAAAATAAGACAGCAGTGTAGTTATAAAATGAAATGCAGAATTACACCAAAGGGAGTTATGGAAGAAAATCCACTGTGAAAGAGAGACCCTTAAAACAGTCCAGGTTTTAAGAGTTCAAAAAGAGAAGCTACTGATTTGTTCCAGAAGAAATGGTTGAAATATAATCTTCTGCTTTTAAAGAATTTCAATATGAGAAAAGACTTAGGTCTCTATTTGAAATTTAACAGGAGTCTGATGTAGTGTTCTGTATATTGGAGTTTAGTACTTTGTTGGTGTAGTGCTGTTTTTAAGGAAAATTCTGTTTCTTGTCTCTTGGGAGAATGAGAATGCTAATGTAAAGCTGTGGTATCTTGGCAACAGTTAAAGCAGAAGAGCTAAAGGCAAAAGTTTTTGGTTTTCCTGTTTTGTGTTTCTTCTCACAAAAGGTATTAGCTATAGGCAAAACAAACAGGAAAAAAAAATTACCTCTACACATTCATTTTAAAATCTGCATATCCATAGAACCTTCCTTCTCTTTCAGAGAACGCTCTGTTCCCCAAGGTTGACTCAAAGCCCATCCTTATTTAAGCTTTTCATAACTGTCTCAAAAGCAGTGTAAGTTGAAAATATTCACTGAGAAATAACTTTTTTTTTTTTTTCCCTGAAATATTTCCCCTTCTTCTCTAAAGTATGTAGGGGAGAAAACATGTATTTAGTTAGAAATGTACTGCCTTGATGAACCATCATTCTTATTGTAATATGTCTAAATGTGATGCATTATAGTATTGTTCACTAGCAGTAATTTCACAGGTAGTAATTTAGAAATGCAAGTGGATTCAGCCTCTTAGATCTGTTGTTCCTGGGAAAAAATATCTCAGATGAGCTCTTATGAGTCTACATGATTTATTTACAGTTCATGATGAGCAAAAGAGTAAGTTTCAGAGCTTGGAAATGACTGGCAAGGTATTATAAAGATTAGTCGTTGTACTGTTGTATATTAACTTATAGAACTGTTCTTTGGAGCAGTGTAACCCTTCTTGCATGGGAATCCTGAGTCTCAAAAAATATTGCAAAAAAGGCCATTGTTGATAACTGAATGAGAATGTTCTTGCAAAGAAAGGCTACATTAGGGTTTCATTAAAATAAAAACGGACCTAAGCCACAGATGAAAGTATAAACAAATGAATAGACAAGAATCCTTTGAATGAACTTCTAGATCTGTTTTGAGGCACATCATGGCAAGATTGAGTTTGGACAAAGGAATGAAGTATTAGGATAAATCCATCTTTTTCTAATTTTTTTTCACCCATAATAAATCTGCTCCTAAAACCTGAAAGTTTGGCAATAAAACTACATGACATCAGTAACAGTGGTGCCATGAAGAAGTGAAAATATGATACATAGATGTCCTGTACATGGTGATGTGTTACAGCAATAGTTGTCTGTGTTTAAACTTAGACGTGAATAACTGGTTTTGTGTTTTGTTTACCTAAAGTTTTCCTTTTTGTTAATACTGTGCAGCTTTTCACTTTTCTTTCACACATGATGGGTTAGCAAACACAGTAGAAGAACTTTTGGTACTTGTTCAGCAACGTTTACCATTGTATTTTGTGACCACAGAAGGCAGATAAATTCAAGAACTATCCAACTGTTCTGCAAATGGTCACTTCTGTCCTTCCTCCCCCATCACACATTTCCAGGCACATTCAAATGCTTTTGAGAAGTTGTAAGCTCATCTGACTTACTGTTTTTCCATGCCCAGCTTTCTCAACATGGTATATGCTTGGAAAGGAATGAAGTATAGGAAGCTCTGAACTCTAGGTGTTAGTGAGCACGAGCCAGATTTGTTCATCCCCTTATAGGCACTGGGGACATGAGAGACCTCATCCTAAATTTGTGCTCTAACTCAGAACAAGGTCTAGGGCTCAGGTGATCCTTGTGTCTTGGTAGTAGGAAACCACAAGGTCATTGAATAATGTGGATCAAGACTATTTCTCACAATGCGTCCACTTCAGATGAGTGTAAATACTCATATATTTGGTGAAGCAGGGGCATGAATTCGATTCTTCCGTTTGCAAAAACATCAAAAGTTATTAGGCTTCCACTATCAATCTTTTAGCTCCTCCTCTCTCTCCTAGTGCATGCTGAGTTCTTGCAATGTTCAAGTCAGAGAAACAAAGAATAATTGGAGTTGGAAGGGACTTCTGGAGATCAACTGATCCAATCCCTTGCTCAAGCTGGGTCACCTACAGCAGGTTTCCCAGGATTATGTCCAGATGGGTTTTTAATATCTCGAAGGATAGAGACTCCACAACCTCTCTGGGCAACCTGTTTCAGTGTTCCATCACCAGCACAGTGAAGAATTATTTTCTTATGTTCAGATGGATTTGAACATAAGAACTGTGCAGTTTGTGCACATTGCCTCTTGTCCTGTCACTGGGCAGAAGAGTCTAGTTTCCAGGATTAGTTGCTCCATCCCAGGTGCTGAGGTGAGTGAAGGAAATCTTGAACTTAGGATTCATCTTTTTCCTGCCAGGGATGATTTCTCTTCTCTGGTTTCCTGCTCACTCGATCTTCATATGTCATCTACAATGATTTATTTTATTATTACATACTTGGTAAGGTGCAGAATAGAGGGAGCTTTGTAGGGAGCATCAACGAACCTTGTTTCCTCCATTCTCAAATTCTTTGATGTCTTTGAAGGCAACGCTAGCTTGTATCAATAATGTAACTGGGAAAGCTGCTACACTTTGCTAGGCTGGTGTTTTAAGCAATGCCAGAGTGAGACGCATCTCAAAGTGCACTGGTTTAGGTGCAGGCAAAGGAGATGCTGAGGAAAATGGAGAGGGGATGGCAGATGTAGGTCAGATGCCATTGCACATTAGCAGTTCACACAGGTAGAGAGGAAGGGAGAGAGTACTGTCTGGAGCCCTGCTCATTGCTAAGTGGAAAGATGTAATAAAGAATAATGGAGCTGGTTTGTAGTACGGGTGAAATTCACCCAAAGCTTGGTATTGTCTGCCAAGATTAACACTAGTATTATTAGCTAAAATGGCTTCTGCCAATAGGGGCAATGATCAGATAACATTTTGCTCACATTTTTCAACCTCACAGAACTTGCACTCAACATTAACTCTGTTGCTGTGCAAATGATGATATATTAACATAATTTATTCTTAAGAAAACATGGTTTGCTGCTTAGCTTGATAATATCTCCCCCATATCATTGTCTTGGAAATATCACAGACTCACAGAAGGGTTGAGGTTGGAAGGGGCCTCTGGAGATCATTTAGTCCAACTCCTCTGCTCAAGGGTCACCTAGAGCACATGGCACAGGATGGCATCCAGGTGGGATTTGAATATCCTGGAGGAGACTCCACAACCTCTCTGGGCAGCCTGTTGCAGTGTACTGTCACTCTCACAATAAAGAAGTTTTTTGTCATATTCAGGCAGATCTTCTTGTGTTTCAGTTTGTGCCCATTAACTCTTGTCCTGTGCCTGGGCACCATTAAAAATAGGCTGGCCCCATCCTCTTGATATCTTCCCTTAAGATATTTGTAAACACTCATAAGATCCCCTCTCAGTTTTCTCCTCTCTGGGCTAAATAGGCACAGCTCTTTCAGCCTTTCCTCATAGAAGAGATGCTGCAGTTCCCTAATCATCTTTGTAGCCCTCTGCTGGACTCTCTCCCCTGGTTTCACATCTGTCTCTTATGAAGGAACCCAGAACTGGTCACAACACTTCGGATGTGGCCATAGCAGAGCTGAGGAGAGGGGCAGGATCACCTACCTCGCCCTGCTGCAACACTCTTCCTAATGCAACCCAGGATCCATGGGGCTTCTTGGCCACAAGCGTATGTTGCTGGCTCATGGATAACTTGTTATCCACCAGGACCCCCAAGTCCTTCTCCACAGAGAAGTTGATTTCAGTGTGAAGAGTAGGGGAGCACTGATGAAGCATGCCACGAATAGTTTAATATCTTCATTACAGGGAACGATAGGAATATTCTGCAGAAAGCACTAGAAGATATTAGTAATCAGAGCAACAGATGTGGAATAGTAAAGGGAAAAATAATGTAGGTTTTGAAACAATTATATTCTTCAAGAAGACGTATCAGCTCATGTTGCTTTATTTGCCTCGCCGTAGTGGAGCTCTGTGCTAGTAAAGTTGTTCAGCAGTATACAAAATTTCATTAAAAAGAAAACACTTGTGCTTCTTAACGTTACTCTTTAAGTACACCAGACCTGTTCAGTACAGCATAGCCACTCCTTTCTCTTAGCTGAAATACAGCCCTTCTCCCTGGGCAGCAGCTTTACCATTCTCATGACTAGGCAGAATGTAAAGGACTAATGGCCAAATAGCATTCACAGTGCTGCACTCTTTGTGTATTAAATACTTTATGGAGAGATTTGCCTTTCAGATGAACTGGCTCTGTGCCCTGAAAGCACTTTGCTTCTAGCACCTTGGAAGCATTGTAGCAGCCATTTAGAGAAAGGGTAGGGATTTCCCATCTCTGTCACTTCCAACCGCTGTCGTGCTTGCACTGCTATCTAGAGTAACTAAAATAACACAGGATTTGCTTCACATTTTCACCACCGACTTTTCTAGGTGTGGCTTTCTGAGAGCAGCCTGAAAGTCCCTAATAACAAAGATTGGAAGCTCATGGTATGTATGACTGACTGGTTGCTGTGAGTAAACTAATAGCCATTTCCTTGATAGATACTTTTTTTTCACTGTCTTTTATGATGTAGATAACTGATTATTTTACTCTGGAGCTGGTTCAGGCTTTGTTGCACAGTGTAGCAAGATAAAGGATCTTCAAAACCATAATACTGTCCCCAACTACAAATACTCATCCTCACCAGCAGCTGGAAATGTTTCAGCCACAGCTTTTCTATTACTCAGCTGTAGGCTGATGGCTCTATGCAAGCAGAGGAGTCTTCTGAGAGCATCACANCACCAGCAGTTGGAAATGTTTCAGCCACAGCTATTTTTTCTATTACTCAGCTGTAGGCTGATGGCTCTATGCAAGCAGAGGAGTCTTCTGAGAGCATCACAGGCATGTGTCCTCTTTATAAAATAATAATAATGCCCTAATGCCTTCCACTGAAGGGGGTATGCAGACAACTTCACTGAGTAATTGTGCATTACTGGGCACGAACACCACATTATTGGGTTCTGACAGCAGAATTAGCTGGAAATTTGGATTAATCATATAATGCTAATTTCAAATTACTTCATTAATTTCATGGAGATAGAATTTAGAGAATATAGAATTTATCTAGGATATTCAGGCTATCATCTCTACTACATGGGCTCCTTAAAAGAGCCTTAGACAAGAGCTGTATATCCATCCCAAAATATACATCAACCTATAAGCTTGTTTTTCACCCGTCTCAAAAGCTTGGCTTTCCTTGCGAATACCCTAGTGAATGATGTTCAGCATTACTGGTCGGCATCATGGAAAGTAGCACAAGCAGAAGATACTTACTGCCTAAGTAGGAGGTGGTCTTCACTAAGAAGGTTGGGTGTTTTTATTTTTTAATTTCTTATTCTCTTGAGTATTCCTAAATGCAGAGTACAACAGTGCAGCCACTGGTGAACTCTCTTCTCAGGTGGAGGCCTAGACTGGAATTCAATTGGCTTCTTCAGTGATAAACTTCAGAAAGTCATTTTTCATTGCCCTTCCTAACTTAATAACTTAGGCTAATAATGATAACAGCCTGTTATACTGTTCCTTGAACAGCTGGGACGGTCATTTCATATTATTTTCATGGCTTTGCTCCTGATTCAGCCCACATAGTGCAATGGGAAAGAGGTCAGTTGTCAGAAAACAGGATTAAAAATTACTGCAGTCTGTACATTGGAGAGGATGGCTCCTTACTCTCAAAAAACAGGTAACACTTATCTATTTGAAATCAGGTGCTTGTGAGTAATTATAGTGAACTTCAGATTGTGTTGCTCTTACCTTGATAGCCACAGTAGGTAATATAGGCTATATTGCACTCTAGTGTTATGAAAAGCTGGGACAACACCAATGACAAATTTTTTTCAAAAAGATTTGGGCAATTTAAAGTGAAAGGTTTTAAAGATGTTATTTCTGATCCTAAACAAAGGAAGAGCCATACAGACAGATAGCCAACAGTTTAATATTAAACCCAGATTCAAGTCCTTGATTTGCTCCTGCTCTGTCTGACCAACTAAATAGTTATCTATACAAAGCAGAACAGCTCCAGAAAAGCAAGAATGAAAGATATCAACTCTCCACAGCTTATCCCTCAGTCACTTCCTTAAGGAGGAAAATATCTGTTTCAAAAGCCCTATTCTGTGATATCCATTCCCAGACAGAATTCTTTTGTATGTGAGTTCTGTGTTTATTCCTCATGGGAATTAAATTATATACCGCTTCCTTTTACCCTTCCTTTTTTTTTTTTGCCCTGATATTGTGAGTTAATCATGTTGCCTTTGAACTTTGTACCATGGCTTTTATAATGATGGTAGAAGAAAAAGTGCTACGCAGTATTGCATGCGACAGTTTTCTGTAGCAGGCGGAAAGGCTTGTGGCAGAGTGTCAGGACAGGACCAAGCGAGGAGAAAATGAGTAGACATGAGTTCTGGAAAGAGCACAAACACTGCTCAGGAAAGCAAATAGAGGAGAAATGCTGCTACTAGGAAGGAGAGAAGGAAGGCAGGAAGGCAGGCAGGAAGGAAAGCTTTAACTTCCCCAAAAGTATACAAAACAAAGAATAAATAAGGATCCCAGTCTGAGTTAGGACTATACCAAAGTTAGGAACAGTTTGTCTGTGTTTTTATTCAAATTAGTATAAAGCATAGATCTTTAACACAGTTTTGATACTTACTTTATTATAGTTTCAAAGCAGTCCAGAATTTTAAATGTTTGAATCTGATATTTAAAGACAATCCCTTCTTTAATTTTTTTAGTTATCTGGCCAGAATTAATTCATTCTAACCCAAAACTTATGAATATATTTAATGTAATTCCCTTTTAAAACAGACAAAAACACATGGTGGAAACTGCTTATGCAGTAAATCAGATGTGATACATGATGCAAAATATAGCACAACAAAATTTCAAGTGTCTTTACTGCAGTTATGAGCTCATGGTTCAAAATGCAATTTATAGGCTATGTCTGTGTGGAAGAAAACAGATTTGTGTCTTTTTGCATTTCCAAAAAAGACTTATGTTTCTAAAACATTTCAGGAAACACCTATAGAAAACTGGCTCCATTTTGTTAATTCTCCTTCCTTTTAATTCTGGGAAATGTTTCTTTTGTTGAGCCATCTGGCTGGGATTTCTTGGCTATAAAGTGACTCGTCTAATGAAAAAAGTCTCAAAGAAATGATGTGAGTAGAAGATGTGAGCACACAATTGTCTTAAGCAACATGCCTGGACATATTCCTTTATTTAAATGCATATGTTATAAATTAAAATCTTCTGGGAACAATATGTCAGCCATTCAGGAAGCACCTTTATGTTTGATTCTCTTAACCAGTTTGGAGTAGTGTCACTTTGAAAATGAACTTGCAACTCAACCATTAAAAAAAAAATTAGGGCTGTTTGGAAAGCACCTAATTTTAAAACCACTGCTGGTCCACTTTAATTACTCAACTCTTTTACTTACTATAAATCTCTACAAGGAATGAAGGCCTTTGAGAAGATAACTGCTTTTGCTTTTATATTTGCCTTGAGGCAGATCCCCATGTCCCAGATCTTCATGACTTGGGAATTTCAGCATTGACTAGAATTAAACCAACAAACAAACAAACAAAACACCCAAAGAACAAAAAACTTTGTCTAAGCAAAGGAGAAGAAATAAACACACAAAGCATTCTTGAGCCTAATAAATGGAATCATCAGAAATGTCTGATGAAAATTATCTTTGATCTCTTTGTAGAAGTAAAAATGTGGAGAACAGAAAGTAATAGAGTAGATAGGGTAGATAATAGAGAAGATGGAAGCCCCTTCTTGGATCACCCCAACTCAGGGAGCGATACGATAATGGGTAGGACAGGTCTGAATGTATAGCATGCATGTGAAGTTTTTTACTTCTCAAGATGCTCTGTCTTTTTGTGTGTCTGTATATGTGTGTATTAAGAGAGAGGGAAGAGAGAATTTCCAAAAAGCAAACATTTCCTGGTCACTTCTAGTGCCACAAACTGTGTGCTTGCCATTCTGCTGCTTACTCTGGGAGAAAGTGGTTTGTGTTTCCAGTGCCCAGTCCTGGAAGCAGTAGGCAGCACTGTGCAGTACAACCTTCTGGGTGATGCTGTGTGAGCTCACTGGAGGAGGGGAAAGCCAGATCCTGCACAAGGAAGATGTGGAAGTAATATGTGGATGCTCTCCAGAATACGAACGTGGGTCTGAAGGATTTGATTTACATGGCTCAGTCTAAAGAAATAAGCTTCTATCCTTGAGCTCAGCTATCATGCATTTTTAAGGAGATCAGACCATTATAATAAATAGCTTGATGACATTTGTTATATTAGTTGTAAGAATTGTTGGATGAAATTCAACATCCAGCTTAAGCTGTACAGTTATGGAAGTTGAATCTGCCTTGGGTCATATTGTGGATCACCTACCATAGAGTCCTGTGAGGATAGTTAACAGCACACCCACTGCATAATTTTCTACTTTCCTGGCTAGGAACAGTGTAAAAGAAGCACTTTGGTGATACAGCACTGTGTATCCTGATTTCACAGCTAGGAAAACAGGTCCTGTCTCTGGTTCCTGGACCAGAATTCAAGCTAGAAAAGGGCTACCCTACATGATCAGCTGGCAGATTACCAGTAAGCAAATTACTCATCTCCATGGACACATCTGTAAAACCTCATCTGTTATAAGTTATTACTGTGCTGATGTTGACAGGATTGTGACCACTCACTTCAGCCTGGGATTTATCCTGCGTGGTTAATTCTAACACTTTTTATTTCTCTTAAGCTGGCTTCTTGGCTTGCTTTTTGTCCCAGTCTACCAGTTAGGACCTGGATTACACCTCTGCAGGGGGTACTATATTGTCTGTGTTACTCTGGTGACGAGAGGTTTCAGTGAGGCTCAATGGCAGAAGCCCAGTTAATACAGAAAGTGCAGAATACAGCCTGAGATAGGGAAAGACTAACGGAGAAGGAGATGAGAGGTGCTTATGGAGCTAACTGAAACCTGCGTGACATGCAGCAATACATTTGTCTTCCCAATTCTTGTTTAAGGATCAGGTCCTAATTTTGAATTGTGAAGACTTTACGGTTGCTTTTACATAAAAATTCTCAGAAGATGAAACACTTTTGGTTTGCTAATGAAACACTGATGAAACGCTTTTTGTTTACTGTATCTGTAGTAGCTTTTCAGGAAGTGATTGCTTTGCTGCATGTGTTGTGGGAAAAGAGATCAAATCACTCTTCCTGGAAGGTAACCTGCTGCCCCTGCTTTGTGCCCCATGGCCTTTCAGTGAATTAGTTACCTGATAGGAAATTACAGAGGCAGTGCCAAGAAAAGGAGCGCCTGCAGAGACACAAATCCCCATGCCCCAATGTGCTCCATCTGCCAGGGCAGAAAAAGTGCAGAAAGGAAAACACCTGCAGGTAGGTCTGCCTCTTGACACACAGGTACAGTTGTGTTAGTATCAAAGAGACCTCGATGTCTATCCGTAGCTTGTTCCCTCTTTTGTAGAGCTCACCTGTAGTCTCAGATAAAGTGGTTGGGAGAAACTGTTTTCTGTGCTTTGGCAGCTCCACTCTCTAGAATTAATCATAACCTGAAGCCTACCTTTATTTGAATCACTATGACCATGTTTGTGTACTTAATGTGCAAAACTCATTACGGGTGCGTCTGCAAACCTCCATGATCAGATCTGTTTGGAGAGATCACAAAAACAAGTGTGATCCTGTAAAATCCAATTGAGTTAGCATATGGTGGGTAAGAGAGTAAACAGCACAGCAGGGGAAGTAAGAAAAATCTGTCACACCGAGAGAATGCAGCACCTTTTAGGAAACACCTCTGCTGAGAGACCTGACCCATTTTAGCAACGTTTCTCATGTAGCAGCTCTGCTTTCAGCCTTTCACAGGCAGTGTTATCCCGTGTTTGTTCCCACCAGCATCTGTTCTCCAGTATTTAACTCCTCAGCTCTTTGGGGTTTACAGTCGGGTATTGGACCATGATCTGGACCCCTCAGTCCCCGGGTACTACTATTACTGCTAAAAAAGTGATATATCAGCACTGTGAAGGTCACTAGTGGGTAAACTTCATCCATGTGAAGGCAGCAGCAGGCAGCGGCTGAGTTTACAGTACCCTTTGGGTTGCCCTCATCCTCCATGTCTTCCCACTGCAGTTATCTGAGGGCCGTTGCAGTAAAATGCTGGTCTCCTTTCCTCCATTCCTGGACATCAGTTCTTGCGGATTCCTTTATATGGGTTTTTATCTGACCTCACGGGAAGCTGGATCAGGGAGTTTAGATGTCTGAACTGGATCTTGCACAAGTGTCAAAATCAGTGAGGGAGAAGGAGAAATACAGTCAAGGATCAGCGAGGTGTAGGATGGTTCACTTGGGAAGTGCTTAGACTGGCCAGAAGTTGGTGAGAACCTCTCACCAACTTATGCTGCATGTTATCTTTATTTTTATTACTATTTTATTTTTTGACAGATTAATTGCTTGCTAGGTTGGTGTCATTTCAGGCTTGGATATGAAAAGCTTCAGAGCCACTAAGTGACAGCGAGCAGCAGGTGGGGCTCCTCAACAGCCACGGCAGGCTGTCTCGCTCCCTGCTGATCCACCCGAAGGTGGCGAGTTGGTAAATGTTCCTCTCTGCTTCCTCTGCACTGACAGAGTAAGTGCAGGCAGCCTGTGTGGCTGCATTAACCAAGCAGCTACACACGTTCTTAACTCACAGCACTTATCTGCTGCTTTGTGGTGTTATGTTATTAAAAACTCCTCACGTAGGAAAGGGGGAACAGTATATCTACATCTGCACAGAGCTGCATGGCTGCTTGGAAGCCGAGTACAACTGAGATCCTAAGCTGGTCTCCTGCTTTGCTCTACCTCCATGGACAAACTTTATCACTTCTCAGTGCAGGGCTCACTGTGGATATTCTTATAGCATTGCTGTGGGTCGTTTAGTCTAATAAGATGAAATCCTGTGATGGGACACCAGTTTAAATATTGCTATACTTCTCCCCTCCCCGCCATGTGTTACCATTTTTGCATCATAGCAACATCTTTCCTGGTGCCATAGCAGCCGTTTGTATGGCCACTCCATTTGTGAACTAAAGAAATAAGTGTACTTGAAGCGAAGTTTCTTTCCACATTACATTTAACCTTTCCCTTATCTGCAACACAGTGCACAAGCGCACAAGTAATGTCAGCAAGAGAGTGAGGAGAAAAGGGGGAAGCAGAGAAAGAGCAACACTTTCTGTCGCCAAAGACTTTACTATAGGGAATCACAGCCTCATTAAGTGTGGGGTCTAACAGGGAATGGCTGAAGCGTTTATGTCGCAGCAGTCGCCCTTACTCCTCTTGGGTGAATTTGGGCATACTTTTGTTGCTGACTTGGTTACTGAGAGGATTTCTTTTTTTAATCTTTCTCATGCCTCTATACTTTTGGATGTTTTCCTTCATATTCTAAAGGCTAATCTTTCTTGCTGCTTGCATTTACCATACTTTTAACACATGTAAGAGATGAAAAATTTTGTCTCGGTGTGGCTGGTACATAACTATAAACAAGCACTAAATCTTTTTCTTAGCCAAACTTTTATAACCAGAGTAACTCTAAGGTAACAGGCCGTAACTAAAGAATCAAATCCTACAGTAAAGTCTTTGGGCGCTGACTCAACCACAGCTATTTGCAGCTAGATTGCTGGCTCGGCTTTGGCCCTCAGCAAGGTATCCCTCTCGGAATTTGCTGATCCCGTCTAGCCTGGTAAACTCAATTAAATCAACTGGATTTTAACGTACCTTGGTATCCCTTGAAAGCAGTGGGATTTGGGTTCCTAAGTGCCTTCCAACCCTTTCTATTTAAAAGAGACAATTAGAAACTAACTATTCTTAAACAGTGAAATTTAGAGTCTCAAGAGTCAGTGTCCTAAAACTTTTTCTAAATACATTCTGCCTTCCGCTTGAAAAACACTTGAAGTATTACACAGCTCTGAGGTTTTTTAAAAGATATGTCCTAGTGGAATGATCAGATCCTTAATTCAGGAAACTCTAACTCATTAAGAAATACATTATGTTAGTTGGATTGTCAGTACAAAATGTTCAGGTTACTCTGACTAATTCCCTCAGTCCTGTCCTGGCATGTATGGGATTCCAGTGGAAAACCTGACAAAAGTTTTTCTGGAGGTGTCTCTGATTTTGATATTCCAAAGACACAGTTAGGTACAATCATCTCTTCCCTTTGTGTTTGTGCTATTCATTCCTAACAACTGGGAAGAAAAACACATTGAGAAGTCTTGAATGATTCGCCTAAGAATGATCCTTAAGCGAAAGACGATTTCCTTTCTCTCTATTCTTGCACATTTGCAATTCTTGCACATTTTCAGAGAGCAGCAGACAAGATAGAAATCATGACTGATGTTACCCAATATCCTGATACTTGCATCTTAGAGATTCTGCTCTAGAAACATATCTTTCTAGCCATCTGTATTCTGTCTTCTTTAAGATAATATGTGCAGCTCTTCAAGATAAAAGTATAATCTTAGGAAATTTCATAAGTAAGATTGCTTAAAAACAAGGATTCTAATGACAAACTATTTGAACACTTTTTGTGTAGGCTGCTGTATAACTTTTTATTACTATAATGATAAGACTGCTGCTTAGTATACTAAGTAATGCAAAATGAATAAATACTAATACTGAATTTGTACAGCCTTTTGTCTTTCAGTTATATCATTCTAATTACAATTCTAGTTCTAAGCTCTGTATTTTTATCAGCATCTGATAAATGCAGTCATGTTGCTACTGTACTTTTTCATTTGCCTACAGATTTTAGAAGGGAACTGATAATGATTTTTAAAGGTCATCCTAAACTTTTGCTAGATAAGGCAAAACTTTAAAGGCTCGTCTTTGTCATTATTCAGTGCAAACAAGACAGGTTAGCAGTATAAGGTATACATATAAACACACTTCCTGCCCCACAAAGTTTACAGTTGAAATAATAAACACAGAGAAACTGAGACATACGCGGACCTACAGGAAAGAATTCCTTCTGTTTTTTTCTCTGCTACTTGATAGATAATTTCTGAGCTGAAAGCAAAGTTAACTGGACTTTCCATTTTTTTTGTGAGATAAAGGAAAGGGCACCCAGGGTGTGATGAAAGAGATTAAGAGATCCTGACAGATCAGATCTGCCCTCGATAGCCCCTACGCTCAGGGGAAGTCCTTGCAGCAGGGGAAAAGCCTCCTGTCTTTGGCATGTTGGATACTTTCAAATAAATCATATTTCTGCTAATGCCACACCTCTTCAAAACCAGCCAAATTACAATACTACATTGGCAGCAATTACTCTATTCATTTTTATTCCTGAAGCATTCGTAACATCGGCTCTTTTATAAGAGAATGAGAACCATTAAGAATTCCAGAAGTTTTTTTTTTTTCTGAAAAGCAGCAAGCTGTACTGAATATAAATAATGAGAACTTTTCATATTAAAGAGATGCAGACACACATACCTGGATTGGAAATACACCGCAGAGCAGGTACAAATGAGTGAGGCGCAGTGCTTGCTAGTGAGCAGCCAAGCCCTTTCTGTTGCGTGCATGAGCCTAACTTCTGCTTTTCTGCCCCTCCCTGAAGAGAACAGACTCATCCCCCTTTTGATGACATCACTTTCCTGGATTTCTCTCTTAACGATACTTTATTTCAAAAGCAAAGTTTGTCTGTTGTATCCAGGAAAATCACTGATGTTTGAGTATGGGTGATAAACAATACAAATCAAGCTAAAATATTGATGTGCCACAGTATGTATATAAACAATTGTGTGTTTGCACAAGAATCTTCAGAAATGTATCCATGCACTCACACAGAACCTTGATTTTTATTTTCTTGATGGTGATTTTTCTACAGTTGTTAGACACTATCAGAAGTTAGTTGGGTCAGCCTCTCGTGGTGCGGTGCTTGCATCTTTAAAACAGAGCAGATCAAATAACTCATTTACCATCTTAAATATTATCTTTAATGGAGAAAGTCCAAACTTTACCCAAGGTCTTGAACTGGATACCTCTACAAAACAAAATTACACACAAAGAACAGAGCCATTTTTTATACCACAATAACTTTGTTTTTCTGGATTTGAGAAAATAAAAAACAGAGAACTCATTTTATACTGTTTTCTCTCTAATATTTATGCAATTAAATCTGAAATGGCAGACATGGTTGCACCATCCCATAAAATGGATACATTTTCATTCAAATGGGAAACAGAAAGGAGACTTTCCTCTCTGATACACTCCCAAAATACTATTCTGAAAATAAAAAAGTACAAGAAAACATTTGGAGCAATTTGCGTTATATACAGAAGTTATATTTGTGTTATATTTGTCTATATTGTGATCAGTCATGTCTACCAGAAAAAAATATTTGGCCCCTGATTTCTGTTGGTTCTTCAACTGCAGTTCTAGAGCAATGTTTTCACTTGCAGCTTTTCCAATAAGCATAACTAGTTTGCTTCCCCCCGCTTTTTTTTCCTGAAGCTGTTGTAATAGCTATTCAATGTATTTTCTTTCTTTACTGTTATACTTCTACTAGTTAAATCATTGCTTTCATTGCCTTCCCTCTCCACCCCCCCAAAAGAAATCCTTCTTTACCTGAATGAAAACTAGTATGTTGGAAACATTTCAGAATTCTTTCTGGGATTTCTTTCATCTTTGAACATGGACCTAGTCAAAGCATTAACACAATTTTGCAAATATCTTACAGCAAAATTCTGCTTTAATTTGTAAATATCTTTTACTTATTTGTAGTATGATGATAAGATCCAACTCTAGTGTGATCTACTCTGTTAAACCTGAGGAATGTGAACAACTTCCCACAGAGCAGTTGAGGAATGTTGTGCAGTCTTTCCAGAGTGCTGAAGCAAGTGTTGCAAGTATGATATGGACACTTGTTGTTGAAATGGGTCACAATCACGCAAACTCATGTGATAGTCTTCAGAGTTTTAGAGAGGTTCCTCACCCTGCCAAGAAGGAACCTTCTTCTGCTATGTGAGGTGAGTAATAAATGCAAAAGCCAGGCTTCATCTGCAGTTCAGTTACCCAGGTGTTTGCAATAGTCTCTTCAAATTTAAGTATCACAGTGATAAGACATAGAACCTGTCTGGATGGCACCCTGTGCCATGTGCTNTGCAGTCTTCTGAGAGTGCTGAAGCAAGTGTTGCAAGTAGGTAACCTGATATGGACACTTGTTGTTGAAATGGGTCACAATCAGGTGAACTCATGTGATAGTCTTCAGAGTTTTAGAGAGGTTCCTCACCCTGCCAAGAAGGAACCTTCTTCTGCGATGTGAGGTGAGTAATAAATGCAAAAGCCAGGCTTCATCTGCAGTTCAGTTACCCAGGTGTTTGCAATAGTCTCTTCAAATTTAAGTATCACAGTGATAAGACATAGAACCTGTCTGGATGGCACCCTGTGCCATGTGCTCTAGGTGGCTTTGTGTGTGCAGGGTGGGTTGGACTAGATGATCTCTAGAGATCCCTTCCAAACTTAATGATTCTGTAATACTCAGTATTTTAACATAAAGCTGAAATAGCTTAGTCTCAAATAGATGAACAATATTTCTCATTTTCTCCCCTACCACATTCTAGTTTTGGGGAGTACTCTTGTCTGGATGGCTGCTGGAGGTCACAGCTGAGAGCCATAATACCTAATCATGAAAGCTTTAATCACTGTCAGTTGGGCTAGATGGGGAAATGCATGCTCAGTTAACATCCTCCAGGAAGCTGGCAGAGGGTATATCTCCATGTTGGACTCTGTTAATTCAGCACAACAAAGAGTGAGTAAAAAGTAAAGGGAGAAGTGGGTTGCTGTGATAATTTTTCAGGACTCTTCTTCCTCCATTACTTACTGGGGGAGAAAATCTTGCCTAGCAATATTGTTGATTAATTGCTGACCTTTTGCAAGTGCATTTTGTTGTTTCTCACCGCCCCCCTCCCCCTTACTCATTGAGCTTTGGCCGTTTATGTATCTCCAGTCTAAGAAAATGGTGGAGGTCAGTAGCCCTCTGAAGGATTTTGAGGAGAATCTGTAACTCTGGGTGATCGTGTGTGAGCAGGAATGCTCCTCTGAAGGGAGCCGGCCTGTGCTCCTCACTGTAAGAGAAGCTGTGCTCAGATGCAGAGCATCTGCTCCTGCGGATAGATCTTAAAGCATCAGTGTATGTGTATGTATGTTCAGTCTGCTGACTCTTGGCAAAAGACTTACTTGGAACTAAGGCTGTGCGTCTGATTTCCTTTCTACACTCAGTATTTTGCCCAAGATTTAATGATTAAAATCAGAGACTGATGATAGGGATATCCCCTGTATATGAGACACAGATTAAATTTCTTTTTTTTGTCCTGGACTGAATCTGAAATTGTTAAATAAATTGTATTTAGCCAGCTCTTTGCCAGCAGTGAGGTCCGATGCATCGTCTCTGTGTATAAGCTGCTTGGCGTGCCTTCTAGTGTAAGCAACCCTTGCTTTTGGGCAAGTGCATTTTTCTGAAATGATGAGAACAGGTTTTTATCTTGCAAGTGTTTCTGGCCATTAGGCAAGGGGCAAAACAAAAAAAAAACAAAAAAAAACAAACAAACAAAAAAAAAGAGACTGTTCTGTTTATTTTAGAACCTTATCTTTTAATCCATATAGACATACTTTTTCCCTCCTAAAATTAAAGAAACTTGATATGTTTTTTGGGGGGGCAGTACCTAAACAAGGTTGAATTAATCAGCATTGAGAGGTGGGTGTATAAGACCATGTGCACAGGCTTTCAGAAACTTATTGCACAGGCCTTCTCATGAGATGAAAGGTAGATACAGGCGCACAGAATTTCAGCAGAGAAGCAAGGCTAGTGCTGCTGGAAGTGTGTGCAGGGAAACGCCCTCTTATTTTAAAAGCTGATTCTCTACTACATGATACGTATGGGTAAACAGAATTAGACCTCCTCTGTGCTACGAGAGGGCAGCCTTCATCTTGGACGTAGTGAAATGGCAAGCTGCTACTTTGAGTATATAGAAAGGGAAGGTTAATTCCATAAAGGCATTCCATGCTGTGGTGGTTTAAGTAGGAAAAACTTTCTTTGATTGGATAGATGGAGGCTGAACCTGCAATAGTTGAGCCTAAGCAAATGCAACTGGATTGAACCAAGGAGGTGAAGGACCCTGTTTTTCCAAAACTCTCATAAGTCAGCGCATGCTTTAACAGTCCACATTTGATGGAATGAGGGTGTCTCTCTCCAAGATGCAGAAGTTTTGTGTCTTGTCTACTTGCCCAGAAGCACCGGAGGGAATATAACTGTGTTTGTAATTCTTGGCTCTGCTTCTTCCCTGGCATTCATTGCAATTTAGCAATGTGCACATGGAAGAGCTTACTATCCTCCCAAGGAGCTGGTGGTCTGCTTTCCCCTGTGGCTCCCCAAGCAAGTACCTTGTTATTGTAGGGGTGGATTTATCCCCGTATTAATGCCTGGCACATACTTATTGAATTGCTTTATAACTTTTCACGATATTTAGAAACAAATAGTTGTAGCCGTACTTGCCTTTTTCACCTCAAACAACTTTATCTGACCAAAAGTTGTGCTTCTTGAGGGAGCGTGCTTGCTAGTGGAAAGGATTAGCTCTGGCAGACATCACAGCAGGATATTACAGCTTATGTTGTGCTTTTCTGCTGGTTTTAGACAAATGTTTCCTTTCCTCTTCCTTCCCCTCACCTACTTCCTTTGTGGAGAATAGGTTCTTACCACTTAGCACCAGCAAAAAGATTACTGTGTTTTTTTTTTTTTTTCTTTTTGTTTTTTTTTTTTTTTCTTTTTGTTTTTTTTTTTTTTTCTTTTTGTTTTTTTTTTTTTTTCCTTTTAGTACTACTATTCTAACGGTTACTGTAACTTTCCTGTAAGCAGTGTTTCAGATATGCCTCAGATTAACTTCCTCTGTTCAGGAAGGAAATGATTTTTTTTTTTTTTTTTTTCTCCTCACTAAGATTAATTCTTTTTTCTTCAGTTTTAACAGAAACTCTGACTTGTGAGTTCCTCTATAAGCTGGACAGTACTTCTTACAAGGAAGCACTGTCAGAACTTCAAGTACAGAGATGCATCACACTCTATCCAACTTTGCAAGTGTATAAACTATCCTGTCTATTGCAAAAATAGCCTTTTTCTAATGTAATTTACTTTGGATTGAACATTCCCAAGTTAACTGCAGGAGTTCAACACTATTTCACTTTCAGCTGTAGAGTAAGGAGACATATCTGCAGTCACACTGACATTTGTTGAAAATGGCCAGTGTGTGCTATGCTTTCTCTGAACTCTTCAGAGATTTTTTTTTTTTTTAAGCCAGTCTATTGTTTTTTAGCTGCTTTGTACTGCTCCATTAAATTTAATAAGTAGAGGTATAATGCAAACACACTACATACACCAAATCATGATCTATTTGGTGTATGTAGTGCAACTGTACAATAGCGATTTAAGATGCTCCACAACAGTTATCTGTAAAAGTTGTTACAATAAATCAATGGCACTGGTAACTAATGCTCCAAATATGAGCATAAGAGCAGAGGGAGAAGGGTGAGTAGCTCTGTAATTGGCTTTTTTATTTTTTTTTTTTCCCCAAAAATAAGGGAAAGACTGAAGCAACATGGTATGGGAGTGATGATGATGGGGCAGGGGGCGAATGAGGAGAAACATGCTCTGTGACTCCTTTCAGTCTCTGGTCCCTGCACATCTTGATGTGAGAAAGTCTATTCCTCGTATACTTAAGAATAGAATCACAGAATGCCTAAGGT
>VWPW01020735.1:0-93101 GCA_013389825.1 Crypturellus undulatus
AAAAAGTTGAATATCACTTTTTATTAATAACATATGAAAAAAATATATAATAAATAACATCCAGGCTGCTTTGCCTCTGGTGGAAGTCTAGCATTCGACTCAAATATTTGGTTATTCCCCCAATGTCTAGAACTTTCAGCCTACTCAGCTGTGAGGAGAAAACTTTATCCTCCCCTCAAGACTACTTGCCCAACAGGAAGCAGAATTGCCCTAAACATATACTCAAACTGCAGGCTTGCAGGATTTTTCTCTTTTTGCCCCACATTCCACCTAGCTCACTTTAGAGGTGCTTCTTTATTACAAGACTTTAAACATCAGTGTAATTTCTGGCAAAATTAGGACCATGAAGCCTGTATTTAAAATTGACAATAAAAATACCTTTATTTCCATTAGACAGGTCTAATTCATTCCACTCATGAGGGGAAAGCTGCACGAAAGCACTTCTGTGAACTGCCGCGTGCCCAGGAAAAGGGTATTTTATGGTTCCCTAACATAAGAAAATAATGCAAACATTTCAAAAAGGTTCCCGGGCACATACACACCTACAGAGAGCTCACCTAACTACATCGAATCCACAAAATCATCCTTCAAGGAAGAAAAGTGAGTGGAAACAAGAGAACAAAACTGTGCAAACACTAAGCCTTTAATTAAAACACAACTGCTAGCCTTACAGAACATGAGGCTATGCTAATGTGCAGATAAACTAATTAACTTAGTATCTGCAAAAACAATGGTTCTTTTTAAATTTTTTTTTAAACATGCAAGATGAAAAAGTATTTAGAAAAGATGGTTCCACTTCTATTCATTTTACCAACATGAAAAAAAGATAGAGCCATGTTCACCAGCAAGGAAAACATCTATCGAGCTGTCAGATAGGGCATAATTTTGTACAAAAAAATAAAATTGTTTCTAGATAGCCCTGTGTATTGAGGACATGCATTCAATTCAGGTTGGGACTGTTAGCCCTTTCTCCACCTGGGCCTGACTTGGAGATGGAGAAAACAAAGCCAAGAGCCCTTCCCACGCAAGGAGGCAGTCACATGGATACGTGTCCTCACATTAAGGGCCTTGGTTTCAAGACTAAAGATTATGCAACACACAATCAGCATATAAAAGGTTACTAGAGATAATATTTGAATATATTTGAAATTTGTGAATGACAGAGAAATTAAAGCAATAACTTGGCCTTTGCAGGAACTTTTTTTTTTTTTTTTTAATAGAAGGGAACAGGAGAGAATAATGGTCTGTCAGTGTTGGGTTTCATCAGCCTCTAAGTGAGGTCTTTCTTTAGAAAATGTAATTGAAGTAGAATGAAATGTTGAACTGACAAAAAGATCTACTGACATTCCTTTTAAAGTTAGGAAATAACTCAGATGGAAGAAAAGATGACCAGGCCATTTACCTGCTACTCAAATTAATGCAGAGATTCCACTCATTTTTAAATTTATTAATAAACGTGAAAGCAATTCAACTTTAAATACTCACTGTAAAAGAAAATACTGACATTTTATATCTATTTTTTTAATCTTAAAATGAGTATTTTACAAATTAGCTCCATACTAAAGAAAAAAAGAGTGAGGACAACAAAATGCCCACCTGGTACACATTCATAATTGAACTGTCAAAATAACAGTATTTGGGGACAATAAGGGGAACATTTGATCTTATCAAGGGTTTATACAACAGGCACTCATTGCTACTAAGTAAAACGGATGAATGTTCAGAGTTGGGCAAAGAGTAGAACAGACTCAGCCCAGAGCGCTCCAAGCCTTGCATCTTTAACAGGAAGTAATTGGCTTATAGGCACACATCTGCTGCTTTTCCTGCAGCTTTTCCACAGATCAAGATAAATGAATTAGCTGGATCAGTATCTGTATGGATTACCTGCCATGCAAACTACCAAACTGCCAACTGCTGAAGGAAAGCTCTTCTGAGGGAGCTCTGCTTCCATTAGGAGTAGATCCAGGAGCACCGTGTGCAATCTTTCATACGAGCTGGTCTTGAAAACACATGGTCAATCTAATAACAGATCTCTAGCTGGCAAAGAGCAAGTTAAACTCTTGATTGCTACAAATTAACACTTGCTATATGTCATGTCAGTCTCCATGCTGGTTACTTCAGTTCTCTTTTCAATGCATTCATCTCACTACACTGGCCTTGTCATACTGGCTATGATCCTTCTGTTGTACCATTATAAATTATGACCATAACTGTTGTAAATTCCATTTTTTTGTAGGGAAGCAGACAGAGAGGAAGGCAGTGGGATTATCTGAGGAGGTTCACCAAAAAAAAAAAAAAAAAAAAATCCTTGTTAAGAGTCAATCTATTTACTTCCCACTAATACGCTGACATAATTATTGCAATCATCTTTAATAGTGGATTGAATTATCCATTTGATTATTCAGTTAGTCACAGATGCTCTTTATTGCTCCTCAAGAAGGGTGGTGACTAAATGTAGCCTATGGTGACCTGCATATTCCCCCACGGCAGGATCAAGAACAGTGCCCCATCCCTGTGCCAGGCCACTGTTAGCAGGATGACACCATAACGCGCTCACTGAAATAACCCCAGGATCCAGAAAGCTTCCTGCCTTTGGAAAATTGAGAATTTTCTCCTTCTTTTTCCCTCCTCTATTTTGTAACACAACAAAGCCAGGACATCTCAAGACTTTGTGCTGCGCTCCTCGATGTTAACCTCTGCTGCCTTTGCTGATGGCCTTGCTCTCTTTTATCTTACCTCCCTCGAAAACCCAATAAACCCCTCTCGACAAAAGCCTCCTCAGGCTGGCATGCTTCGCTCCGCACCTCCGCGCACTTCATGAATTAGGGTTCCTGATGAAACACCCCACTTTGAAAAAAACACTACCCTGTTCTTAGGAAACAGCTTCAGTGTCTCTTTCTAAGATGAGGTTATTTCTTTCTTCTGTAAGAAAAGGCGTCTTCCCTATAAGGGTGCATAATTTTAAAAGAATTTGTATTCTATAGGGGCTAGAAGGCTGTAGGAGCCAGAAGGCTGGCACTGACATCACAAAAACAGTATCACCGGTGCTGTGAATTGGAGAACAAAGCATTCAAAAGAGTGAATATTTAAATTCAATGCATACTTTGAATGCTTTGGACATGTGAAAGACATTTACTGATAGTACCATTTTGCAGGCCACCTATAATGGAAAGAACAAGCAAAACTGGTAGCTCCACGATAACCACTGCACTCAATTAGATTTACCTCATGTAACAGGCTGAGTGATCAGTGGCTCCATTTGAACATTCTCCTCCTCACCTCTCCTTGAGCCCCCAGAGGCTCAAGGCACCAGAAAAAACACTATTTGTTTAAAAAAAAAAAAAACCCAAAGCAGTAAATCCTATAGCCAATGCAGCCTGAGTTATGGCCCATCTGCCTGTGCTTCTGGTTAATGGCTCAACCACAACAGTTAAAAACTGACAATGGAAAGAGTTACATGAAAATTGAAAGTGATATTAAAAATGTTTTTCCCGAGAAAGGAGGCTGTGTTTTCAAACAGGTAATTTAATTTCCTCGCATTGCCTTGTAAGTTGGTTAAATTAAAGCAAGATTTGTTTTCATGCTAGAATCCATTGGGAGGCTGATTACACTGCAACACACTTCACTAAGTGCTGGAGGAACAAAGATGACTGCAAAGAATGCTTCAGTATATGAAAACTGCATATTAAGTAACTCATTGATTTTTCCTAAATGAATACACTAAAATGAAGAATATTTCTCATAGAGTAAAATGAAGGTTTACCATGCAGTAACTAGTAAATGCAGGAAAAAATACAGTTCTTTAGCCAGTTTTAACATATTAATGATGAATACTTTGAGAAAATTGCTCATCTAAAAAATGTGTTGTTTTCCTTCGATAAGATAGGTGCAGGTTACCTGCAGGTGGACCATGCCTGAGTCTCAAATAATGTCTTATCTCAGTGTGTTCCCCTCTACATCTTGAGTTGAGCCACAGTTGATTTTGAGAAAAAGTCTAATCCTTCCTGACCCCAGGGAGCTGGTTCCCACTTACTCAATCTACTTCAGAAAACACAGCGGGGCAAGAACTTGCCCAATCCCTTGAGTAAATACTGTAATCGCATCTAAATCAAGGCACACAATAATCTCACACAATCTCAAAAGTTACTCGCAAAAGAAAATTTTTAGATTTTAGTTAATTTATGCACTTGTATAAACACTAAATTCTAAAAACAAATAAAAATAAAAGCATTTTGAAAAGGATTTTTTTGAATTTTCTAAGAAAATTATCTGAAAATACATTCCCAGGCAGGTCAGGTCACAAAACAGGAAGGATGTCTCATCCTCACCAAGCTACAAGAGCTTCTGCTAAAGGCACTAGTTTTCAGAAATTTTCCAAATCCTACATAAATTAGCAGGAAAATGATGGAAGCATAAACTGGCTGGGAACCTGCACTGCCTGGGTGCTTCCAGCAAGGCTGCAACAACTGCCCTAAGGAAGCTTGTCACAGCAGATGGATTTCACTCAAATGGCCCATCTGTCATTTTTCATTCGTATGGCTGCAGCATGAACTCTAAGAACACCTAGGGCACATTTTCATCAAAATGCCTTGCTAAGCAATCCGGGAGGCGAAAGAGATAAAGAAGATAATGCCCCAAATCTTGTGCTGGGGGCACAAGCTGACCCAAACAAAATGAAAATCTGGCAGATTCTTTCAAGTTAAGATATGGGAATAAAATACTCCCTCCTCCCGCAATGAGCTGCAGAACTATTTGGCAGAGGAAACATTTCCTTTCCTGTCATTTTTTATTTTCCAGTATTTGGCCATCTGTCCACTCTTAGGTCCCTCTGAATGAGAAACAGGTTTGGAAGAATGGCGGATTTTTTTTTACAACTGTTCTCTTGCAGGGCAGATAAGGACAGAAGGGGATGATTAAAGCTTTCGCTTGCGAGGAACAACAGGAAGCTGGAGGAGAGAAAAAAAAAAAAAAAGAAAAAAAAAAAGATAAAATCCCTCAGTCTTGCATGACAGAATTTGGTTTCATACTACTGCCATCCATAATTAGTGTATCTGAGGGAACGGCAACTCTCCCACACTCGGAAGCACAGCAACTCAATTTCATTTTTCTAGTACCAGGGGCTATTAAAATACCATTATTTAAAGCATACGCAGCCGAATGCAGAAGTTCCATTTCCAGTGAGAGCAGGTCCATAAGGCTGCCTCACCATCACGGGGCACCCAGAGCCTTTCGTGCTTCACCTCTTGAGGCTGCAGCTCGCCGTGCTGACGCCCAGTACCCTGCTCTGGGTTCTTCCTTCTGCCTCCTGAAAAGTCCATCAGTGGCAGCTGAGAAATTCTTCAAGTACAGGAACAGTAAGGGATAGTGCAAGTTTGCTGTTAATGTGATGGCCACACGGCCTATGCCAGGGCAGTCTGGGGATCATAAAGGTATTCCAGTAACATAATGAAAGCAAAAATGACATTTCATTTGACTGAAACATCAAGGTGTGACTTAAAAAAAGAAATAAATTTTAATTTACCTATGTATACCAGAAATGATCTTACAAAATCAGCGAGTTGCCAACATTACCTGAACATAAATGCATCTGGAAGGCAACAGTATCTGTCCAGAGCATATATACCTCCTTATAAAATGGAAGGAACCTTCTATTGCCCAGTGGTGTCCGGACAACGTGCAGGACCAGGCGGAGCAGAGCTGCTCCCTGCGGCTCTCCCGCTGGACAGCAGGAAGGAGGCAGTAGCCCAGGCACCGCGTGCTCGCACGGCGCAGCCGCCTCCTGCTCGCTGGCCAGCAGCCCCACACAGCCTATTCCCGGTTTTCTATTTCTTTACAAACATAAACAAATTCTGAACAGCTTGGCCAGCCTCCTATGCCCCTGCCAAAACCTCCTCCTCCTGCTTTATCCTCAGAAACGGACCACTCTGAGTGCCAAAAGATGAGCTTTGGCACCTGCCTCTGCCACCTGCTTTACTTCACCATTTTAGACAAGTATCCTAATCACGTCCTCAGGTTTGCGCTCCTTAATCACACTGCCTAATATCCACGGGATGTTGCAAGAACAAGTCCAGTGTTCGTGAAGTGCTGCACCTCCAAGGTCTAGGAAAGACGTATCCTGGGTTAGCCATGCTGAAAAGAAATAGGGAGAGCAATACACTCAGAGACCACTTCAAACGCACCGTGCAAATACGGAGATCTGCTAACAATAATGAAATTTGTGATGACATTTCATTTTTAACATAGGCAATTTTATACAGCGAGACACCAGACTGCGATCAAGCCAATGTCGGGGGAATTTTGGTCTGACAAGCTCAATCACGGGGATGCCACAGCTCAAGCGATCATTACGCTAAGGCCAAAGGATTGGGAGAATTGAGTGGCAGCACTTTTGTCAACCTTCGTATCAGCAAGCCACAACACTGTGGGAAGCAGCTTTTAATGCACAGTGAAAATCACTTTTTAAAATATGACAGACAAGCTAGATCAAGAATAGGTCAAGCAAGAAATTAGGAAGAAGAGATCAAAGAGCCCTGGTGGAACACACAGAAGAGCTTGCATAGCACTTCTCTCCCTCAGCCTGTATCATCTCATTTTTATGAATAGTAAACCCTCCCTTCCTTTTTTCTCCTAAAAGAAAAAAAAAGGAAAATTCAATTAAAATCATCAGTCTATAGTATATACATATGGATATATATACACTTACATATATGTCAGAGAAGAGTGAGGAAGAGATGATGAAAGAGCCATAAAAGATTCAGAGCACTGTAAGGTGAATCGCTTTACAAAATATACTTACGAGAGCTCAACAGGGAATATATACAGAGTGGTAGGTAATTGCTTGTTCTTTCAATAGTGCTGAATTTAGGAATGAGCAGGAGTAATAACATACATAATGAAAACCCTTCAACTGTTTAGAGACTGCAGATTTATATGTGCTATATGTTGACTACTGTATTAGCCATTATTTTTCCTAAGACAGGGAATTCCACAAGCGCCCTGTTTGCTCGGCACGCCACAGTGCCTAACAGCTCCAGCGCTGTTTCCAGCTCCTCTGGGCAGGCCAATGAATTCAGAAAAAGATGCAAATCCAAGGGAAACGTTATCGTAATCACACAAAATTATTCACCATCATGCCTTGTTATAGTAATTTCACATCTACAGTACCTCTCAAGACCCTAATTAAAGAAAGGCCTGAAAGCTCCAGGCCGCTACCCAAGGCACTCACTGGGCAGATTTAAGGTGAATGCTATGGCTGAGACAATAATACATTACGAACAAATGTGTAACCTTCCCTGAATTCCTACTTTTATTTGGGGGCAAGAAACACGGTAACAATTCTTTAAATCCAGTTTGCAAAATAAAGGGTACAGACAGCTCTCTCTTGCCCTTGCCCTGCTACCGCACAGACATTCCAGCTTCCCTTACCTCCCAAAGGGCAGCTTGAAGTTTGTCTTCAACTTTAACAACTTAATATAGTAGCTAAATAAGGTATGGGGAAAAAAAAAAAAGTGTTTTACTCCATTTGGACTGATCTAAAACACACTGCAGACAAAAACAGGTTTCCTGTTGACTTGAAATATATTAGACCTTCCTTTTTTCACCACTCCGGTCAATACTAGTATTTTAACTGAGTCTTTTTTTACATATTTCTGAAAAATGCCACAGAGAAGGGTGGGAAAAGAAGAGGATACGAATACCTGGGCACTTGCTTGTCACCTGCATACGCGTTCCAGGTCAGCCAGGGCTCCGCCAAGAAGTCCGCAGCCCAGCACAACAGGACACCAGATCCATCACTGGGGACTAGCTGTGCACAGTGATATATTGTTATTTCCTTTATCATACTTTGAAAAGCGCCACTTCGGTCCTCATGTAAATGCATTTTGACGCTCATTTATCACACAGCGGCAACGTCCCGTTGTGCCGAGGCGAGCAGCGGCGCCCGCCGCGCAGAGCGAGCGCTCGCACGGTGCCTGCAGCACGGCACGCACGACGCCTTCCCTCTGACCCTGCGGAGATAAGGCTGCTCCGCATCGCAAGAGCACTACTGCTCGCAGCTGTACTGAACGGGTAACCTGGCTCAGACCGTTTGCTTTCCCCTTTACGGTCCTGGGGGCAAGGTGTAAAACAACAGAAATTAACCGGGGTAGAAACAGCACCATGCTGAAATAATGCGAGAAAATAAATGCAACTTCAAAAAAAACTGATGCAACTTCAGGATCCAGTCCTAGGCTTTATGCCAGTCTTTTCATGTAAGTAAAGTAATATTTAGTGCTCTTAAAAGGACACGTGAAGTATACTGAAATTATTTTCAATATTAAATCAATCAGTACAATATTAAGCTCCTCCCACATTTCCAAAAAAAAAAAAAAAAAAAAAAAAAAAAAAAAAATATAANACTCTTTCTTTCCCTTCTCAAGCATTTTGATCATTTCCTTCCATAAAACAGTTTTAAAGGTCTTCATCCACAGGTCACAGCCAGTTTGTGACCTACTACTTTGCCCCTGAACTAGAGCTAATCCCCCTGTTCATGCATTAGCCAAGGGCAGGAGCAGGAGGAGCATCTGGAGGGAATGGGAATCTCCGTAGCTCCCTCCTTGGGACTGCTTAGCTCTTCCCACACCATCCTACTGGGTCCCACCACAAAACACCACATTTGTCCATTTTCCAATGGGCTCAGGAGCTGGGAACATCTAACCCGGAGTTAGGCAACCTGCAAGGAAAAGGCTGTGAGGTGGCAAGCAGCTCTTCCCGGCGGGGCACGCCGCAACTGCATTTTCTGTGTTAAATATTTCAGCAACATAAATTATGTAGGGTTGCTATGAAAAACAAGAAAATAGTGAGAAATGTAGCTTACAACTCTGCTTTGTTTTGATTTTTTATCAAAAATGATTTCTGCGGGAAAGTGCAACTGAGCTCAATATACAGCTCTGCACAGAAATAGAAATGTCACTGAAGATCTGACACATGCAAAATCTTTTTGGATCTTCTTATAAATTGATTTACAAAACCCTGGGTTTTAAAAATACCCCTTTGGTCCTCTAAAGTATACACAAGCATCAAAATTTAGATAGAGCGTGTCAAACTGATCAGAAAAACTGTCTGGTTTGTTGATGATTAGCAGCACACCCGTTCCTCCCTGGGGATGTGAAAGGACCTTTCATGTGCTGAACCTCTTTTGAATGCCCATCAGGCTGCAGAGCTATATCATCTCAGAAAAAAATTGTCAAACAGATTTCATCTTCTTCGCTCCCATTTTCAAGGCCATAACAAGGGATTTGAGGTTCTTTAAAACTTTTTGCTCTAGAAAATTCAGCTTGCTGGCCTTTTAGCGCTATGGTGATTCAAACGACTGCACATAGCCACAGTGGACTGCATGATTTATCAATACTCTGGGCTCTCTCTGTCCTGTATCTCTAGCCACAACCAAATCTAAACCAGACTGCAAATCATAGTGACCTATGACCAAAACATTCAAGGGCAATTCTGACACTTTAAAAGATATTTTTAAATGATTAATAACTGAAAAAGAAAAGATATACATGCTTTATGCGCTATATTAAATCATCTTTCTAAAGAATGTTCTGGTTTTGGTTGTTTCAAGTAAAATCAGAGAGGAATACTAAATCTCAGTCTTGGGCTTCTGCTGCTGCCATGTAGAGTGACAGATGAGCAAATCTAACATTGCCCCCATGTTCCTGTTTTCATCAGGCCAAAACCCAAAATCCTTCAACTTCCTTCCTATACACCTGCTCCTGCAAGAGCAAAACAAAGGCCTAACGTTGGAAATGACAACTGGTTTAACAAGAACTTAAATATTTAATGATGTAAAAGAAGAAGTATTTTCTTGAGTTGGATTTCACATTTTGGCACGGCAAACATATAATGGTCTCCATTTGTATTTCACTGCTGTCAAAATAAGTCTGACATTTTCCTGGAAAAGTGAATTAATGTGTTATATCAAAGAATTAAGAGTCAAAGAATTAACTACTTTCCTTTCCAGAACTGCACAGACGAGACAACCATGCTGCTAGAACAGGTTATGCTGCCAAGCCTCCTAATGCCGACACCAATGTGTGAGTTATTTGTCCTCTTTTGCCACGGTTAGCGCAGGTGGAAGCTCTCCCTGAAGAGCAGAGCTGCATTCACAGGTTCTCTACAGTGCTATCCTACTGGGATGCCAGCAAAGCCATCCTGCTTCCAGCCTGCAAGCTGGAGTTGCTCCAGCCAAAACACTGGCTCTTGAAATCATCTGTACTAACTTACATTTTATTAGGCTGTGCCAAAACATTGCTTGCAAACTCGGCGTGCATCCTGCCCTGTACCCAGCAGGGAGGTGGTTGGTGTGAGCCATTACTACACAGATGAAAATCAAATAATCCTGGTAATACAAAGTGGTCCCAAGTGCCACATTCGGATGCTTGAAAACCCCATAGCTGCACCCAAGCACGATCTGCACGCGGCCAGAAACACCCTCCTTTTTCACCAGGGCTGCCCGGCTGCCAAACGACAGCAGCTTTGGCCGCAGCGGGGAGCGCAGCCCCTGCCAGGAGCCTCCTCCAAGGCGCCCGGCTCCGCAGGGCACAAGATGCACGAGCAGCCGCTCTGCTACCTGGCGCGAGAGCTTCCTATTAATCACTCCAGCAGCAGCCAGGCCTCTATCACGCAACTATCCAGATGGCAGCTCACAAAACACTTCCAAAAGGCACTGCCTGTTTGCAGCACAACGCTGTGAGCTCGCAGACACGCAACTCCGGAGAGACGGACGTGCCATGCTGTTCCTTGACGTGCCAAAAACAGGGAAAATGGCAAGCAAGGAGGGAGAGGCGCATGCAGCTCAGCACAGAGCTCCCTGCCAGCCCTCCAGCCTGGGGAGGCCACTGCTGGCCCTCACCAACAGCTACTAGGGAGGGCGGCTCTCAAACATCCCTGACACCTCCGTTCCCTAGAAGGGCATGTGCAGCTCTCTGGACCAAGCAACCTCTCCTCCCCTGCAATCTCCAAGCAGCCAAGCTAAGCAGGAAAAGAAGGGAAAAAAAGAGAGCAATAGGGAGAGGGTGAAGATGGTACGGACAAACATAAACAACTTTCAATCTACTCAAACTCTCTAGAAAGTCACAAGAAGGAAAACTCTACGAAAAACCACAGGTGGATCCCTGTACAGCTGGTGGTTCTGGAGGGGCTGTTCCCCTGTGCTGGACAGGCTCCGAGGGGCTCAGAAGTGAAGATTTCCAAGCGCTCGCTTCGGTCTGCAAAGCTCAGTCCCAGGCGGGACACAGGCCACCACGCTGGAGAAAACCAGGATGTGAAACGGGAAAGCCAACTCTCCCAAAAGGGAAAGCCTACAGTAAAAAGCCAGCAGAAATATTCCCTCGACTGAGGACTGCTTCCTAATGGTTTCTCCATTTATTTTTGCAAAGTAGCTATAAAAAAGTCACTCTACCCCAGGTATTTGTGACTGGCAATTTGATTTGTGAGTTTGCATTACTTTAGCATAGATCAGAAACATGGGGACAACCTTTTGCACAAAATGGGAGTAGAAGTAAAGACAAGTAGTTCTCAGAGGTTGAGTTGTAATTACTTACTCTTTCACCAATATACAGACTAGGATATTTAGAAGATGTAGAATTAAAAACCTAACAAACCACTATTTCCATCTGCTCCATGGAACCTGCTGAAGTATCAAAACGCTGAGAAACACAACCTTTTGCATCACAAAAATATTTGCTTTGAACAACACACTGAAGTTTGATACAGTCCTTTGAAAGTTTGACTCCTTGTGTGTTAGCTTGACTCATTATATTTACTTTTAGTTCTCTAAAGGCTTGAGGGAATTTGTGTGCTACAGTTAAATAAATAGCTTAAAATAGACTAGAGCAGCTGTACCTTCTCTTAAATTTAAATATAGGCAGAGTAAACAATTTTAAGATGCTCTCTCCAAACTCACACTGACTGCACCATTTTTCAGTGAGGTTGATCTTATTGCTCTTTGCTAATTTTTTTTGAATGATTTAATAAAATAACCCAAAACAGTAGTACAAACGTATCTTAGTTCTTGCTTGTATCAAGAAGTTTCAAGACAAATCAGAACAAGACCCAAGGACAATGGCATGCTACTCCTCAGAGAATACTACATACACGTTATTTACTTATCCAGGTAGGACTTTTTTTCCTGCCCCCCTGCCCTTTTCTTCTAAGGTTTCCAGCTACTAAGGAGTCCAAACACACAATCAAAATCTCTACAGTGCTGATGTTCCCATATACACCAGTCACAAAACCAGCCTATGTTTTACAAAGGAAGTTTAGCTCAAAAAAATCAAGAAATAGAGCAGATGCAATGATTACTGCCTTTGCTTAAAGGTGATGTGCAGCACTAGGGGCTACCACATGGGAACGCTCTTTATAGCATCTGAGAGTTCAAAGTAACAACAAGAAGAAAGACCCCCTAAAAAGTTATTAGTGTACGAGAATCATCAGTAATGAGCTATCACTAGAAACACATTCTAACATCCTGGCCGATCTTAAGCACTTAAGGTCATAAGCGAGAAAAAAGTAGGAATTTATGCAACATGGATCTCCTTAAAAATAAAGTTTACCCAACTCAATGCCAGATTCTGGTCTACAGAAGAGCTCTTTCATTTCTCTTTTTACCTTTATTCTCTTCGACATTTCTGAAATGATTCAGGAGAGCAAATAGTTCACAGAAAATACAGTAAGCAGAAATGGAAAATCCACAGCTGGGCAAGACCTATCATTAATTGGTTTTACGTGTAGATTACAACCTCAGCATACTAAGCAGTTCCTACCAGCACTGGCACAAATCAGATCAATGTTGCCTTCAGGAAAAATATCTGATCAGCTCCAAAATCTGCACTCAGTTGGAACACAACGCCAGCAGCTTTTATACAATTTCCTTTACCTGGTGCAGAGTCCTGGGAGGTTTGCATGTCAAAACAAAGTTGGGTTAATTAAAATTGAGGTCAAATGGACAATATTTCTAGCTTATTTTACAAAAAAAATAAATCAACATTTACATCTCAGCAAGTTGGGTATCTAAATTTGAGCTGCAAAATTGGTTCTAAACTTTTCTCAATTTAAAAAGGACCACAGAGGTTGAGAAGGGTTTAGAAACATGAAAAAGCAGTAACTGCTGCTATACTTCCTCTGAAACCTCCTATACCACATTTGAAGTTTCACAGCATCCTTAAAACATTGTTCTTTTTCTTCCATTTGCTGCTAGAATTACAGAGAGTACTAGGAAAACCATACATAAAGAAAGTAGTGCAGGCCAGGAAGTAAAATTGTTATGGGTTTTGTGCTCATGTTCCCACTATTATTGCAATAACAAGCAAGAAAGGATACAGCAGGGAGCACTCCAGTAAAATTATAATGAAAATGGACTGGCTTAATCTCCTTCCCAGGTATGATTTAGAGCATTTCTGAGGGAGTAAGAAGCCCCAGGTCAGCTGGAGCTCTGCAAAGCTCTTAGGCAGCTCAGGGAAGCTTTGCTGGGCAGAAGACAGTCAGGTTCCTGCAGAGACCGTGCTAAATACACCTGAAAACTAACCAACTTCTAGTCAAAAATATTTCACCCTGAATCAATGTCACTTAAGCTAGGCTGTCAATGTTCTATAGGCATCTCAAGTTAATTTCTTTACGTGTGCTTTAGACATGCCCAGAATTGCCTCCCCTTTGGTAGGCCTACAGTAACCCAACCAGTTTCATGCTCACAGCTTTGGGAGCTTGATCCAGCCAGTATTTGCAGAGCAATTTTCTTACTTTCCTTGGAAAAAATAAAGAAATCACATCAGTGAGCTCTGGTCCAAAATCTCAGGGGTGGCTGCAATTATAAACAATTTGAGTAAAACAAGCTTGAAGTTTTCTAAGGCATCTCAGTATAAAGAGACCCTAAGAATTCCTTGCTTTCAAATTACAAACTCAATTAGGAAAGGAAAAGCATGATGGCCTCCGCTGCTTTTCTGACTGAGGCTTAGTTTATTAGTATTAATGAATGATATTTAACCGCAGAAGAAAAACACTATTTTCTGAGAGAGAATGCCCTTCAGTGACCCATGCTGCAAAGATCTTAGAGAACTTGAACTCAAAATCTGTAATTAAAATAATAATGATGCTTCACGGTCCAAAAGCCTGACCACTTAATTACATTTGGCTGAGGAACATTCTCCTGCTATGCTGAAAACTTACCAAGGCAAAAGCCGCCGGCTGCACCCGCAGGACCTGGCGGAATCGCAAGCCTGGGGGCTGCAGGGAAGCTGGAAGCCCCATCGCTCACTTCCTTGCTCAGTCATTCCCAGTGTTTGGGCCACTGGGAGGCCCATTTTTTTCTGCACCTCCTTTTAGGGCAACTTTAGGCCTTTGGCAATGCCAATACCAAATGCCAAGCTGATCGGCTTGCCAATTAAGGATGCCTGCAAGAGTTTCCAAGTTGATGGATTTCTACTCTCAAATCCTTCTCACTTGCCTGCCTTCCTTTCTGCTTCAAAGTTTGTTTTATAACTTCTTTTAAAATTCCTACAATCTTTAAAAAAGAAAAAAGTCACAATCTGATCTCCTGCCCTTTTCCAATTTCTTCTGCATCTATGTGTTCTCCTTCAAAAGATGATGATCTGGTTTTGAGACCATTATTCTTGTTTTCAAGGACTTTGTAGAAGCATGTTTTCTGTTGTTGCTGTTCTGCCCAATTTCACAAAGCTCTCAAAACCATCTTTTTCTTGCATCTTTTTCCTCGGTATTTGTCTTACTGATAGCTCCCCTTTGCTCCCCTCACTGTTCAACACTGGGAACAGGTTTTCCATAGATGGGTTTGGGATTATTTCTCTTCCAGGTGGCAGGTCATTTGGATTTCTACTTCCACAATACAGATAAAGTATTTCAGTGTTTCTTTCATTGACAGACTTTGTATTGTGACTCTTAAACCTACTTCTAGATGCTTAACAGAGCTATTAAAGGAGACGGGACCTCATCAGACATTCATGAGACTTCCCTGAGCTGCCTCAGTTTGTGGGTGAGAGCTGCCAGGTGGTTCTCCAGAAACTGAGCCTAGGTCAGGGTAAGGAAAAGGCTCCCCAACGTCTGGTGTGCCCTTTGAGGATATCCAGAAGCATATCCAGTAGGTTCATCAATGTGAATTTACATGAGAGAAGCCATACACACCTTATGCACCTTTAAATGTGGAAAGAACAGTATAACAGAATGAGAAGAAAAATTTAAAATTTGATTTTTTTAAAAAACTTTCAACCTTTAGTTTTCTCTGCTTTTTAATCCTGAAAATGACAGAGGTTGTGGTGAATGTACTTTATAGCTTAAAATTGTTACTCTTTTTCTTTCACAGATTACTTTAAATGTTTATGAATTGCTGGAAAATTATGCTTTTCTCCATCAGAACTGGAGAGAAACATCTACCAAGTTATACTGACCTTTTCTGCCTTTATACTTATGGTCCCAATTTCTCCTCCTCCTCCACGGCAGCATTTGAAGAGAAATTTAAACCACACCTACACAGAAATCTCTAGTGCTACACTGTGATATTTTATTCCAACTCCAGCTGCAAAAAGTCTTTTTTTCTTCTCCTCCTTGGTACAGCTATTGTCATGTTTCAAGCAGAACAGTTAAGATTCGGTTTGTAAAAGCTAGTTTTCTAGATGGAGACGTTCAGACTTTTGAAAGGACAAGAAATGCCTTGGAACACTTGAACATGTTTTAGTTTTCCTCAGCTCCCTGCTCAGGACTTGCAGCTCTGTACAGTAACTGAGTGCTCACTTGGCAAGGCAGGAAACAGATAGGTATTAATAAAAGCACATGTCAAAGCAGCACTCAGTTCTCCAGAAATACACTAAACTGCTTGAAATCACTGGGCCCATTTGGCCTACGTGCAGCCTCAGGACAGCAATCATTAAGCTGCGATGCACAAGCAAATTCCGGGGTGCTCCAGATACTGCATAAACTTACGCAGTTCCCTAGCGCATCGGTGCTCTTAGCCCACAGGGAACACCAGAAAACCTGAAGGACAGGCCCTGACGTCAGGCTATGCCACGTTTGCTGCGGCTGCGGGCACAGGCACCAGCGGCCCCGAGCGACGGGGGAGCAGGAGGTCATTTACGTGGCTGCATCCACCTCCCGCAACCCACAACGGGAAGAGCTTCTCGGTCAACTTGACCTATTGTGTTTTGTAACCAAGTCCCTGGTTTAGAGCCTGTAAACACGCACAGCTCTCTAGCGCAGAAGGACAGGCTCGTTGATTTGGATGACTAAGCTAATAACACAATTAATCCTTTACAGGATCAGGAACTCCTAATGTAGCTTTTCAATTTAAACACTCAAATATTCTGCAGCACAACAGCGATGCAGGGCATAGCCAGGTAGGGCAGATTAGTGTCAAACCAGAAAATATGGCTTCCAACCCCTGCTTTGAGTTTCTCTGCTGTAACCTTATATTTCTGCAGTTATGCAATTGGATTTACTTAACAGAATTACTAAACTATAAAATATGAAATTGTCTGATTGTAGCACTCCTCAAAAAACAAGTAGTATAAATTAATGGGTAATAAAATGTGTTTGTAGTGTAATAATTTTAATTTAAAAGAGAAATTCCAAAGCAGTAAAAAAAAACCCAAAAAAAACCAAAAACAACAACAACAACAACAAAAAAAAAAAACAAAAAAAACCNATTGTAGCATTCCTCAAAAGACAAAAAAAACTCTACTTCACCACCAGATAAGAACAGCAAAGAATGACAGGGTACCATCTGGAAAATGCATTTACAGCAGTGGTGGAGTAGCAAGAGAGACAAAGAGAACACCAATCTGGATGAAAATAAAAACATCAAACCACACTGTTCTCAAGCCCTTATTTCCCCAATCTTAAACNCGCATTTACAGCAGTGGAGTAGCGAGAGAGACAAAGAGAACACCAATCTGGATGAAAATAAAAACATCAAACCACACTGTTCTCAAGCCCTTATTTCCCCAATCTTAAACGCACACTTCATTATTCAAGGAAAAATGCAGGATGTTTTTGTCCTCCTGAGAACCATGCCTTGGAACTTGGCAAAACAGGAAAGTACTAGTCACATACATATGTATCACATGCATCAATAGTACTAGGGAAAAAAAATAAGCAGACATTCTAGCTAGCCCTGCAGGTAAACTTAAAATAAACATCTTAGCAAATATTTACATATAATCCCAAATTNTTCCAGTTAGCTTACATAATTTAAATGAAACATTTAATAGCATTTTCCCTCCACTCAATCTCCTGATATCAAGAAACACTGTTCTCAAGCCCTTATTTCTCCAATCTTAAATGTATACTTCATTATTCAAGGAAAAATGCAGGATGTTTTTGTCCTCCTGAGAACCATGCCTTGGAACTTGGCAAAACAGGAAAGTACTAGTCACATACATATGTATCACATGCATCAATAGTACTAGGGAAAAAAAAAATAAGCAGACATTCTAGCTAGCCCTGCAGGTAAACTTAAAATAAACATCTTAGCAAATATTTACATATAATCCCAAATTCACACCTTATAAACAGGCCTCTCCCAGAACTACAGGCATAAAGCAGCTTAATTCCAAGCAAGTGTTTTGCCTGGGATATTTTGGTCTGGATTAGGAGCTAGAAGTGATTAGACAGGCACACATTGCTCGGCTATCCCGTTCGNCAGACATTCTAGCTAGCCCTGCAGGTAAACTTAAAAGAAACATCTTAGCAAATATTTACATATAATCCCAAATCCATGCATTATAAACAGGCCTCTCCCAGAGCTACAGGCATAAGGCAGCTTAATTTCAAGCAAGTGTTTTGCCTGGGGATATTTTGGTCTGGATTAGGAGCTAGAAGTGATTAGACAGGCACACATGGCTCGGCTATCCCGTTCGGGTACTTTCTGAAAAGCAGAGCCTACAAGAACACAAATCAGACTGTCAGATGGCAGGATGTTCCCCAGGTCTCACCAGCTACCTTAGTTTATACCATAATTGACACCAGTTACTTCTCTTACTGAGAACACAGCATGTGAGCTAAGCGGTGGCAGTTTCTAACACGTTCTTTCAGTTTGCAGGTGTCCATTTCACTCGCACCTTCTCTCACTGCTGCCAGCAACATGAAGCAACCCAAGAGGCTGCAGGATTCCCGGGCACGGTTTTCCAGCCACACACAGCTCCTGAAAGGTCCCATTCCTTGCAGGATTCCGTGCAAGGGACCTCCAAACACACCGACATGAAAGCCCGGGTAGTGCCACGCTGCTGCATTGTAGCTCTGCCCAGAATCTCAGGGAGATTAAGAGGTTGTCAGAAAGGTACCATGGGGCTTTGTTCTTTGATACANAACCCAAGAGGCTGCAGAATTCCCGGGCACAACGCGGTCTTCCAGCCATGCACAGCTCCTGACAGCTCCCTTTCCTTGCAGGATTACGTGCAAGGGACCTCCAAACACACCGACATGAAAGCCCGGGTAGTGCCACGCTGCTGCATTGTAGCTCTGCCCAGAATCTCAGGGAGATTAAGAGGTTGTCAGAAAGGTACCATGGGGCTTTGTTCTTTGATACAGATTTTATAGATGAAAGACATATGAGTCACAAAAAAGAAGGAAATTTTGTTCAGTATCAATTTAGACTCTGTTTAGTCTCTAAGCACCAAGGTAAGTTGCTTAATTCATCTTTTTACAAAGCGCCAAGCAAATATCCTTTGATAGTACACTAATCACTAAGATTTTAGCTCTATAAAGAGCAAGTCTAATACAGATAAGCAGCCCTAGGAAATAAGCTATTTTTACATTTGATAGTCACACTTTTGCTGAGTTCATCCAAAAGTACCAGAATTAGATAAAAACTCAAAACTCATTTCCACAGAATGGATTAATCCCCATGAAAATATCCTACATTTATCAGTACTTCTTCAATGTAGAGTCAGACAATCTATAAAAAATTCTGTGTCTGAAAGAAGGTTCTTATAAATGACTTGTGAACCTGGATATATCTATAAACTGAGACACTTGTGCTTATGAAATACAGACACTGCGGACCAAAATATGATGCCTTTTTTTCTGATGGAAGAAATCAATCTCACCTTGGGTATTAAATGATATTTTTCTCTCAATAATGTTATCTTTGGACTTGGAGGAGTCCTTCTCCTGGTGATTGGGTTCACTTGCTACAGCACAAGGTAGAAATACATGCAGCAGAGGAAACTGGAAGGCTAGAATAGAGCAGAGGCAACAATCAGTTCCCCAAAGCACAGCGAGACGGAGCGATGGGCCAGGCTGCGCTCTGCTCATGACCCACTCTGCTCTCATGTCACTGCAGAGCAAGGAGCTTCCTCTACAGAGCAAGATGAAGCTTCGATATTTTGCGGGCAGGCTGTCATCCTTCATACAGACTCTTGAGGTAGATGCTGGAACCACTCAGTCGCTTCAAAAGGGTAAAAATCCCCACACCTTTTAGCCCAAAGCCGCGTGGTTGAGCGCCAGCTCTGGCAAGTGCTCAGGAGATCATGTTCTTCCCGCAGCGAGCGTTTGAGAGCACAGCTCCGAGAGCATGAGGATCCTTGTCGAGTGTAAAACGAGTATAAAACAAACAACCAAATACACTGGGAACCAGGAGGGAGGCCACTTGCGTGAAAGTCATGCTCTATGTGAGGTATTTCTACTTTTGGGTTCTTTTCATGCAAACAGTATTACTGAGCACCTGTATGACCTTCTGCAAGCCCCTTGAGGTAGAAATACGCTAGATAGAAAGCACCTGAATTCAGTACAATTTACGATACAACCATCCCTGCTGATAATCTATACAGGACAAATTAGGCAAAATGAAAATTGGTCCAAAATATGTTTCCATGGAAAGGAAAGTACCATAACCACACAGCCTGTCTGCACCAAACTGAAAGCCCAGAGACGACCTTATCTGCACTTCAGCTGTCCTGTGTGCCTGCAGCTGAACAGCCTCGCAGAGCTGCCTCGTCCTGGGAGAGGAGCAGGGACACCTGAGAAGTCTCCCACGGGCACGGGCCGCCGCAGCCTGCTCAGGTCTCTCGCCCTGCATCATCCCTTCCTCCTTTGCCATTCCCTGGCTACAGGGAGCACCATCTCCTTCAGAGCTTCCTCCTCCACACCCACCCCTCTTCCTCTTCACGGTCCCTCTCAACGTCCGCGCTCACACGCACCAGCTAATCCAAAGCTATTCCAAAAGGCGGGATGTCCTCCTGGCTGCCCTCGCTACTGGACCCTCGCCAGCTTGGCCAGCTCTGTCCTACCCAGGAAGCCCAGGGATTTGCAGGCTTTCATGTTAAAATTGCCTTTTCTTCTCTTAATTCCCATTCCTTCACTTCAGTATTGCCAAGTGCTATCAGAGTCTGTAAAAAGAATCCTAAAAAAGAAACTTGAAAGAGAAAACCTGTCTTTTCAGCATATACTCCAAATCTGGCTTTTCTCCTAACCAGGTGCAGTTTCGAGCAGGAAACACAGCACCCTACTTAGCAGCTTTCACCCTACACAAAACAAGGTGTTGATTAAAACCAGTTTAGCACCTGGGAACCTGAAAAGCTGCTTGTTCCAAACCCTGTTACATGAAGAGCAGCCGGAGACGCGCAGCCCTCGCACCTGGCCATGCACCAACGCCACCTGCACAAGTGCTTGCGGGTTCCTGGGCTCTGTGGACCAGAAGGGAGATGGTACCAGCCCAAACTGCCTGTTTTCTCCTCTGCACTCAGCTTCCGCTTGTGTTAAACTCAGCAGTGGATGCTCAAATGGAGCAAAGCACTTTCAGAGGCAACTGAGTGTTCTGTAACATGGGAGATGTTTTACAAAACACCTAATCATAAAACAGACGACTGAAATGTTTCGCTTGGATATCCTATGGAGCAAGCGCCTTTATGCTAAACTATACCATATGCTAATTGCCAATCAGCAGCATGAATTTAAAGTTTTCACATACAAACTGCTGGTTTTGTGAACTAATTTACATGATTATGTAAAGTGCCGTAATGTCTCAGAGGAAAAGCGTCTGGGGAAGAATTCCGCATTTAGAAGTACATTCAAATTTACACAAAATCCTTAAATGCTGCATGAACTGCCCAACCCTCGTAGGCCACAAGCGAAGGCTTTTTTTAACACAAGATCTCACATCAAATGCAGTACAGACCTACCTGTTAGTCAAGAGCAAAATATGCTCAAAGTGCAACATCTCGAGAGACACCATAGCCAGCCTTATGCTAAAATCCTGCAGCACAGGGGCCAGCAGGGAAGAGGTCTGTCTACAGCCGGAGATTTTTCAACTTTCCGTAACAGATCAGTATTCAACTGCAACCTTTTGTAACCTTTTCTTTCTATCCAGCTGCTGAATTACTACCTCCTTTGCCCTTTAATACTTTAATATTATTACTTATTATTTACTTTAATGATGAACAGCATAAAAGAGAAAAGAAAATGAATTGCTGCACCCATACTTTCTTTCTGCTGCTTTACACACTGAAGAGCTTTAGATGCCATTCGTGCTTTGTAAAACAAAAAGCTTGACAAAAAAGGAAGTTATGCACAGACCAGAAATACTGTATTTCTGCACATATTGTCAAATATTTTTGATCATTTTATACTTGTAATTTCAAAAACTGAAAGTAGAAAAGAACCAAAAATCCCAAGTTATCCAAGTCTTACCATCCTGCTAGCCATGGAAATGAGGAACCCATCAGGTTTCCAAAAGTTTGCTTTTAATGACAAGTTGACTCATCTGTTTCCACCTTTAACTAGCATGTGCTGCACTATCAGGAAAGGCAAGATTAATGGCTTAGATGGCACCTTGCTTAAAAGCATCTTGAAGAAAACACTGTTCATACATCAGAAATAAGTTTGCCTAACACCAATGCTTGATACAGGGGTACTTCTAAGTAGAATTCAAATGTCCATTAGATTTATGCATTCCTACAAGCAATGAGCTTCTCAACACTCCTACAGCATGGACTTTTCAACTAGCAGAACCCATAAATCCATCTATTGATGGGTTCCATCAGGATTATTTCAGTCCCGTTCTCTCTTCCAAAAAAATAATTCATACAATCAAATTGCACTTTCTGGAATAAGCTTTAACTGTATTCCACTCCTGGGGCCAGCCCAGCGTACTCACTGCTTTAAGTGTGTGTGTTGTGTCCCTTATATAGAGCAAGTTGAAATCTATGTAATACTACTGAGTGTTGACGTACACATCAAACGATCAACAAAAAGTGTATACATATATATCCTTCCAAACAAAAATAAATGGAAGTCGCTTTCTACATGGATATAAGTTACAGTGTATTTTGAAAACAAGGAAAACCAGAAGAACAAAAACAAAGCAAAACCACCAGGCAATTCACAGATCTGCTCCTGGCAGGACCGGGCTCCTGGTGGGGAACTGTTTATGCTTCTCTAAAGATCAGCGAGCATCACTGGGAGACGTCTCTTCTTTCACACTGGCTGGTTTATTGGCACTTTCTCTCTAGCACAGTTAAGTAAAAGTTCAATTGTGTGGAAAACTTGATTTGCCAGATTAAGTATATATTTTATGAAACCTCTGATAAACTCTAATTGTAAAAGTTATTTTAGCCCCAATAAATGCCGTAAATCCCTCTTTTGAGAAAGAGCAATAGATTTTTCTATACGCTAAATTCCCATCTCTGTTGAAGTAGTGTGTCAAATTAGACTACCTGTCGAGGTGACCTTGCAAAAGTCCTTGTGCAACCTGGTACTTAACATACACTCCAGCATAATCCATCAGGAAGGTTGCAGAACTAGAAACAGTCCTCAAAAACACTAGATAAAGGTCTTGTTTTTCTGTAGCCACACTTATTATACCAGCGAGTTTAGTTTAGTTTTAGTTTTCTGTTGAATCTTTGATTTTTGTGTAGCTTTTACATATGGAAAAGCTACTTAAACATAAATAACTTTCAAGGAAAGTTCTCTCTTTATTGCTTTGCCAGCTGACATGCTCAGATTATTGAATTTTATTGCTGATTCTACATTGGACAGAAATTTTGCATTCTGATTGCTGGTTAGTATTTTATAACTGAGACAGTAAAATTAACAGTTTGATAAAAGAAACTGCAGAACTGCTTTCAAAATGAGATCCAAGTAGGTAGAAACACTTCACATTATGGCATCTTGTATTACCTGACCTCCAAGAGAAAAATGCAGCTTTCATCTCCAAAAATCCATGTCATAAAATGCAATAACACGCTCCAAGAATACTAGTGGTGACAACCCAAGTACCCAAAGAGAGGAAAGGAAATGCTAGATCATCACAGGTCTATCACCGGGAACCAAGGTAAGCAGCTACCATCTCAATGACAGTGCCTGAATGGATGCCTTGGCCGAGAAGCTTATGGTTGGTAACCTAGAGGACCAAGACATGAGAAGTACAAAATTTACAGCATTTTCTGTTTAAATGAGAAAATAAAAAACAAGTGACTACTATAAACCTGATGGCTAACAACAAGATATAACAGAAAATTCAAGAAGCTGAAAACACCTAGAATATTTTTTTTAATCCGGATAAATAACATCTTTTGCTAGTAGATCCAAGTGACACAATGTAAACGAGTCACAAGCTGTGCTTTGGTTACTGCTTTCTTTAGCATTGCAGGATGTTTTCTACCTTTTCCATTTTTCTGCATGATCTGAGGCAAGTTTTGTAGAATTACTTCCACCTATTCTAGGAAGCTACAGATCCCTATAATTACCAAGAACTTTTAACTACCCTATGGACAATCCAGCAGAGAAAGACCACGTGTAATTTTTACTTGTTATTAACCAATAATGAAGAATGTCTATAAAAACAAACATCTATCTCACATCATCTACTTTCCACATAAAGTTTCTTGTGTATCTAGTTAACTAAACAGCTAATTGACTTACTACTTGACCACAAAGCCATCTAGACAGCCCCATTTCATTGGCATGAGTACTGCAGCCTGCTCCGTGAGCAGGAGGCACCTCGGGAGTCACGGCTGCTGAACCACATCACCTAATTCTTGCTATAATCCTGAATTTAAGCTGAAGCTTTCCAACTTTGGAATGATAAGTAATCACCTATGTTCCTTCCAACAGGACTTATAGGTCCCCTTAAACATGGGCACATCTAAGTTATTAACCATACGATTGGCCCTGTCTTACCAAGTGCTTCACTTGATAAACTCGCTGTGTGATAGCAAAGTGCAACCACAACATTGCAAGTGATACAGCTCCTCCTAGGATGTGGAGATGAGTTATCCCATTTGTGGAGTTGTTATAGTGATGCCTGGAAACTAAGAGGATCCAAAGGTCAGGCCTGAAAGTCACTTCCTCTCTTGCCCACCCAGTCAGACCCCTCTTTCCTCCTGCAAAGCGAGCGGCTCAGCTAAGGGACAGGTGCCAGGTTGACCCCCAGCCTGTGCTGCAGAGTCCTTGACCACAAGGCAATTCCATCAACTGTACAGACACCAAAAGAGCCGTTAATGGAGCCCTGTCAGATCGGGCTGCCGGGACCCCACTTCCACAGAGCACTTGCACGGTTTGATTTCCATGAATGGAGAATTTATTTCAAAAGAAAGCTAAAGCTGAGTGAGACTTTGAGCTGGTCAGATTTCAGTCAAGTGCAATTTTTGACATAACTGTCAGAATTCTTACTTGGGATGAAAGGAGTTTGGAAACATTGATAGATATTTTCATCAACATGTTTTACTTCTTTCAGCTATTCCTGATGTGGTAAAAATGTTCTGACAACTAAAGTGTCAAGGTTTGCAAAAAAAATCCAAAAGAACAATATTTATATCTATTTAACTAAATGATCTCATACGCAAAAACTGCTAGAGAAATTTCTGGACACTACAGCATAACACAGTCCTGATCACTCCTGTAAATTATTTGTCCTTGTTTTATCGACTGCTGCAGCAGGATCTGTTGAGTCCCCAGAAAGGTGCATGGAAAGGTGAATTCTCTTATACCATGCAACTAGAATTGAAAAATTTCTCCTCTCGCTCTATTTAGCCACAGGGACTGCTAGAAAATTAAACCAAGTGACTTTTGTTAGGTTCCCTCTTGCACTGAGGCAGAGTGACACCAGAACAGCAAGCACGCAGGAAGCAGGACTACATTATACCAGATTTGCACTTCAACATTTTCTTCACATACTAATCACATCATAGTCTATGCATGCCTAGAAAAACCTAATGCTATGCCATCTCCCTTTCAAAATTCATTATGATGCAACTTAGTTCCCCAAAAATAATAAATAAAAAGAAAAGAAACCTTCAAGACAGGAAACAGGTAAAATCTCTCATGCCATGCTGCCTTACAAAGAGTAAGTAATTACATTTCACTAAATTTTGACCTTGAGACCACTGAAGTAGTCATTAAATTACGAGGCTATATTTATTCCACTCATTTAAGAAACATAAGAATTGCTGAAGCTCTGAAAGGCTTCCCTGGCCAAACATTTTCTATATTATTAACACAATTAGTATTTAGTTAGTACTGGGAATTAGTCAGCACTGGGAATTTAGTTAGTAAAGTTAGTATTGGGAATTTGACTGAGATTAAAATTGCAATTTTGCAGGTTTCCAAGTGACACATTAAAGAAAACTGTTTAACAGAGAACTAAGCTGACATTTGGCATGCAAAGCCTGTGGCTTGAACTAGCAAGTGCATTAATTCCACCACAAACATCCTAAGCCTACAAAGGCTTATGCTATTGTTCCCAAATTATCCCAGAGCTTTGAACTAGCACACGAGAGCCCTCCCGAGGTCACACGTCATTGATTGCGCCCGACTAGTCTCGGGCGTGCTGATCAATAACACGCATAATTGCCAGGCCTCAAATAATTGGAGATTTCACAGGAGTGCTGCAATCCCTGCCCTACACGAGCTGCAGATACACACAAAATACCAGAGCAAGAGGAGGGCTTAAAATAACCTCTAACACTGTTTTACATACAGTATTTACAAACCTTTCCTATTTATTGTAGGCAGCTAACAATGCTCTATTACCCATAAATTGCCAAAGAAAATTACTTGAAAATGTGAATATTCAAAACTTCCAATTTCTGTTTGCAGTGGCTCTGCCGGATTCTGGTATAGTAAACAGAAATGGCAAGTATATTGTAGGAAATTTTTGGTAGACCTAGCAAATTACAAAATACAAACCAATCCATACAAATACGATTACAGGTTTAATACAAGGTTTAAAGTAGATTCTGGTCTGACTGAGGGATAAGAGTTGTAAGGAGAATAAAATTTCCCTGTCCCAGTGCTATCAATATTAAGAGGCTATCTAAGCGCTGAGCCTCCCTCAGATGACATATGGGATATGCTTTTAATGTCAAAGAAAGCAGGGGAGAGCTGACAGGCAGCCGGATGACTAGTCCCTTATCACCATGTGCCATTAACAGAATTGCCAGCACTATAAAATCTGCATTTTGGGGGACAGATGAGCTGCTGCTGAGGTGCTGCCCAATTTTCTGGACTAAGTGCAAAGGCCCCATCAACACTGCAATGATGCAGTATGCAGACTTGTGTCTTCATATTGTTTTTACAAAAGGAAGGAACAAGGCAATGGGTTTGGCACTGCCTTTTCTGGCCTTAGCACTGTCCGCGCTTTTGACAGGATTAATATCTCCTGACAGCACCACTTTTAGCAGGCTGCTACTCAGCATGTTTCTGTTGTTGTTAAAGCCCCTATTCTTCCTTGAGAAGATCAGACTACCATGTGTGTCATCCACTTAAATATAGACCTTCGTTTGAAGAAGGGATTAATCGCCAGTGAAAGGAGCACGCTTTAAGAGGGCTCGTTTCACGCTGAAGTGCTCTGACAAGTGAAAAGCGCCTCCAAGGGCGCACGAAGCAGCGGCTGGATAACAAGCCCCGCTGCCCCTCTCGGGCGCTTTCCCTACTGATTAGTGTTTTATCCTGCCCTCAGGGCTAAAACTGCCCAAAACCCTCAGCACCGTGAGGAAGCTGCTGGCCAAGGTGATGCTCTCCTGGACGTGAAAGCCCCGGCTCGCAGGGCAGGGGGGTGGCTGCACGCGTGCAGGCATGGGCAGAGCCATCCGGATCTCTTTGCCAGGGCTGAGCTTAAGACATGCCCAAGTTAATTGAGCTTAACGCGTGCCCAGGGGAATGGCTGGATAGAAAAGCTGCACGAGAAAGCCTGGGTTGTTCACCCTCCTTTAAGTGTCACCTCCGTGAATAATGGGGAACTGTTGCGTGGCCACAGCCGTCGCCTCCTGCACCCAAACAGCGGGAAAGCTCCTTCCCGGCTCCAAAACTCCAGTGTGTTCTTGGCAACAAGAAGGTTTGTACACGAGGACAAACAAAAGGGTATTCGTCCCTACATACAGATAAAAGCACAGGACTGAAATGCTGCGCACAGCAGAAGAGTGCCCAGGAGCCCCAGCTAGACAAAGCTCCCCAGAGAAGGCATCGCAGAGGGCAAAGGAGGCCCTAGGCTACGGGCGCAGACAAAGGTGCCTCCTAACATCACCTCTGCCATTACCAATATCGGGACTTTGTTCCATCCCACACGTTGAAAAGTGAATTGAATATAAAATCCTGTGCAAAATATAACAATGTAATGCTGCAATGTAAATCTACTGGGCAGCAAGGTGGTTGGGGGGTTTTAGATTTTTTTTTTTTTTTGACAAATCAGAGATGATACCAGGTATTTGATGCACAGGAATACATTTTGTGCAGCATGAAAAAAGACTCTTCCAACAACCACACTTGCTTGAAAGTGCCAACTAAACACACATGCCCCCAACCAGCACCAACTCATTGCACATAAGCATCTCATTAAAGGGCTTTCTCTTATCCACAAAGTAAAGGCTCTAATACCAAAGGAATTCAAAATTTTAAGTATTAAGAACAAAAATATCACACAAAAATACAGAATCTTTGGTGCCTTCGTTCACATCACTTGTGCACCTCCCAATCTGCCCTACAAACCCTTCTTCCTAACCTCCTTCCTAACAACTTGCCAAACTAACAATAAGCTCTGTCGCTCTCTAGTAACAAGATCTCAAAGTAAAAAGCACTTTTAAGACCCTAAGAAGGAGAGAAAACAATTTGCCATCTTGAAAGCTGTTAAATACTGTTATACTTTTATACCTTTTTAATGCTCATTTTTTTACAGGACTTTTTATTTTATTAAGAGCAGAGTATAGCCAAAACAAATATCAAAAAAAACAAATCCCAAAACTCAGCATTTCTTAATGTTTGATCATCCTAAGGCATCAGGGTCCATAATGCCAAGCAAATCAGTCTTGCAAGGGGAAGGGGAAGAGATTTGGGAACAGGAACTAAAAAAGTCAGAAGAAAACACCTTTTTATATGACTGTCACATACTTTATTTAAAGTTAAGGGAAAAATTAACAGTGCAGCTATAATTTATTGTCTTAGAAACTGTAAACATGAAATATCTATATATTTTCTAACAAACATTTTATATAGCCATTAATGTCTCTTACTGCTTTTCTCTCTCTTTCTGATAGCTTTTAATGTCAAGCTATTTAACTGTGACAGCTGGCGAGAAATCAGCTCTGAGTTTTCTCATTAAAAGTAATGCTGTGTTAGTAGCCAAATACTTGAAAATGTGAAATGTTAAAATTTAATGATGTGGAAAAGAATAGTTCCATCTTTAACAAAAAAAGTCAAAACTTTGCAAAGTAAAGTTTGTTAGAAACAGTAGTTTGTTGCTATCTTAAAAGAGAAAAGTCACAGGTATTAGAAGTTTCATTGAGAGTTTAAGAAATTACAAAAAAAATGAGTGTAGGAGGTCAGCAAGGGCACAGAAACCGACACAGAGTAACTGCTGGCTACTGGGGAGCACTATCCTCACTGCAGGGATGTGGAGCAACCGCTTCCCATCCAGCCTTGATTTCTCCTGAGCAGGGAGACCAATTCAGTCCCAGCTGTACAAGGAGGTAGATGGGGTCTCCCATACTATCAGGCATTGGTTTCAAATGAATGTAAAGCCAAACAGGCTCCCAAACCCTTATTTCTGTCTCAATGTCACATCAAAGTTTACAAAAATCAACCGTCTATCTCCCTGCATTCACTGGATCTGTACAAACTGTTTACAAGGTATGGCAAACCAATAAGCAATTTTGCAGCTGGGTACAAACACAACAGACTTGCAAACATCTGCTTCTCACATGGGTTTGCACAATGCACAGCTATGCCTTTTTTTCCCCACCCCCCCAATTTTGCCTTTATTCACTTTCTACTGTTTGCCTATTATAAATAGCATGAATATATTCTTAAAAAGATAAATCCCATCAAACACCATAGACCAAACATCCCACCTGAAGTCAACAGTGACACAGAACACAGAGAAGAGCCCAGGGCACAAGGAGCATGTCACTATATTGGGCAAATGAACCACAGGAATCTGGAAAAAAAGCTCATAAAGTCACATTTGCAAAATGAACAGTCTTTTACTCAGCAAGAGAAACCCGCACTGAGGACAACACACGTCTGAGGATCAGCTCCAAATTCCTAGAACAGATCTGACGTTTCCTCATCCTTGCAACAGATGAAGTTCATGCCTCAAATTTTCCTAGGTTTTCCCTTTCTTATATACCAACCATACTGGTCAGCTCCTTTACCAGCAGGAGAGAAAAGAGTTTACAAAAAAGGCAGTTTTGATGAAGTCAGTGTACAACTGATTTTTTAGGCACTTACTGCAAAAGCAAGTATTCCAAGCACTGAGATAGAGAAGCCTAAATTAAGGCCATCTTCACTACTTCATTCACCTCCCACCTCTAAGGCAGTACATTCAGTTCCAAGAATTCACCAAATTCTGTTCCATCACCTCCAAAGAGTCTTAAAAAAAAAAAAAAAAAAAAAAAAAAAAAAAGCAAATTTCTTGTGGGATTTTCATTTTGTTTCAGTAACATATTCAGTTCCTTCCATTAACTAAGCAAGCTCCAAATTAATATTCTTGAGCACCCATTAAGCTAATGAAAACACAAAATAATATTTTCCTTCATATTTTATGTGAAATATTTTGCCTCCTGGAAACACTCCAGAATTAAATTTAGTTATATAAATAAAACATTTTTTTCCCCTGAATCAAGAGATTTAGTTTAGTCCTTTTTTATTTATATTCCAAAGAGCATACTTAAAAGAAATATCCATGTTCAAGACGCAGGAGAGCATCAGTAGGAACTAATCAGTATATATTAAGGGGCATTGCCTTATGAATCTGGTAGGTACAGACTGAATGAGAGACTGAGGAGAAAAAAGGCTGACCTCAGAACAGCAGATTAATGTCACCCTGCTCTATTTCTGTTTCTGTCATAAAAAATATAATCGGACACAGACATGCTCCCCAAGCTCTATTTTTACAAGCACTCACTTGTTTGCTGGGCACATATTTTATGAGCACTAGCACATGTTTGTGCACGTGCTGGGCCCCGTCGCCGAGCTGCCCCATGGATGCTCGATGAACATGAACTCGGAGGCACAGCTTTTCTTTTTCTATAACTCAGACCAATAGCATACAGCATGAAGAATATTATGACAAAAAGTTCTCAGAGTTAAGTGACTGAATATTCACTCTTACTACAGAAAACAAGCAACCTTCATTATAGCCAGCACTATCCACAGTGCTCTATGCAAGTAGCTACCGAGATAACTACCAGCTGACAGTTCTCTCAGCCCTTGCCATGGGATATTCTCACACACATATAGTTCAAATCCATGCTAAGTCTCAGATACAGCTAGCAATCATACTGTACATTTTTTTAATAATAGAAATTATATAAAAATATGAAGTGTTCTCTCTCTTCCAAGGTTGATGGGACCATAACACAGGTATCCGAAGTAATAAGGATCAAGAGGGATCCATCCAGTTTGCAACAATAAAGTCCCTTACGGGAGAAGAGGGACAAAAAACGGAATCTATCATTTCTGCATCAAGTTACATTTCTAGCCAATAGTCAAGTCAAACTGGGATCTTGAGCATGAAACAGGAGGAAAAGGAGGCATAAAACAAAGAGAGGCTGATATTTTCACAAAACTACAGTATCCTTGCCAGCCAGCATCTCTCCATACATTTCTCTGCACCTCTGATGAAACGACACAAACAAGGAGAGGATGAAATGGCATTCTGGACTTTGCTATTTATTTCTGAGAATAAGTTGCGTTTTAGAAAGTTTTGTAGCCTGATCAAAGAACCCTCGAAGCCCACTTAACACTGGGGGCAGACAGAGGGGTGAGCACAAGGGCAAAGATCAAAAAAGCAAGATGCTTAGAGAAATATGATTAAAGATAGAGCTAGGGCACAGTTTGTACAGGTAGCACATTTAAAAAAGAAAAAAAAAAAAAAGGCACCTTCATGTATTCATTCTGTAAAAAACTTGTGAATACAAGTGTGCCTGGAACTTGCTGGCTATGTATTATGAGAAGAAATCCCTTTCTTTGGTAATGGACATTCGTTAAATCTTTCACTCTTAATGGAGAACATTGCCTGTGGGGGAGACACTTTTATGATAACACCATTTCTTTGGAGATAAAACTCATCTCATTCTTAAACAAAGCTATTTTACTTGTGCCTGGTTCTCTTCAGGGAAGAAGAGTAACAGGCTACTAAAATACTCAAATCAGTAGGAAAAACAGTGTGTAATAAGCGCTAATTAGATGTATGCCAAGCCACACAACACTCATCATCCACCCAACAAATGATATCACCCTGCACTAACCACCACCGCTGTCGGCACAGGTTTTGCATTTTATGCAGTTAGAGCTCAATTTTAAAAGGTTAACTGCTAATTACAAGATCTTTCTCCCTCCTCCATCCAATACTAGGCAAGCATCAAAGGGAAACGAGACAGCCCAGGTAACATTTCTCAGAATTAACAGACAATATTTACTGACCAGCACAATATCAGCCTGAGTTTTTAAGACCAAAAACCAAAATTGCTGGCAACTGCAGTTCCCATAACTTGGTGTCTCCTAACTGTTACAGGAGCTTTCTCTCCATTTGAATTCATTCCTTTAATGGAGGCTTTGGGAATTCTGAAACTATACATAAGCAGTATACTTAGGTATTTAATTTTAGGCACTTAAAATTGCTGTGATAGGTGTTTTAGCAGGGAGATTAATACCAGCTCCTTCCCGGCACACGAAGCCTCCTCAGAGCAGCGAGGAGAGCACTTTCCATCAAGCGTTTATAGGGCCAGGCTCCCTGCGGTCGGCATTACCTCTGCTTTGGAAAGCTACTGTTACACATTCAAAAAAGTTGTACTTGTTTATAAAAAAAATCAGACAGATGCACCATATTAAATCAATTAAAAAGAAATCTGTATCACTTATATTTGGAGGAAAATAAAATTGTCTAGAGAAATATCTCCTGAGAAGACCAAGGTTTATTCCACGGTTGCAGTTCTCTTGAGGGGCTGCATTACGCTAGCCTGCACGGTGTTTTTCCATGGGGAAACACAGATAAAAAGAAAATAACTGCAATACATGCCTCTAGGAAACAGATTCTGCAGTGTTTCTCAAAAAACAACCACCATCACCACCAACTAATTTTCAGCTGGAACAGCCCTTTCATATGTAAAACATTTTTTAATCTTGGAAGCCCAGTTAAGGGATTTGCAATTAGGTTTTAAACAGAGAAGTCCACCATCACCTGCAGCCTGGCTCTCCCAGCCTCTCAAGAGAACTCAAAAGAAAAAGAGAGTCTAACTCACCTGAATACACTTTCAAATGGATTTCCAGTAAGCATCCATACTACAGATTTGATCTTCCAGCTTCTAACATATGTGGCAAGGTACAATTAATTTGCCATCATATCTTTCATGCAGTTTTGTAAACAAAAATAAAATTGCAACTAGCAGGATTGAATTTGTGGGACACAAAATCATAGCACAATTTAGGTAGGGAAGAACTGCTCACAGAAGCCCCTGCTCAGGGTCTCATCCAAGCAAACTTTGAGCACAACCAAGGACACCGATTACTCAAGTTTCCTCTCCCCATTCCATCACTCTCACATATTATATCAGGTCCTTTTTCTTCCACTTTCATAATTTATATTCAATTTAGGACAGCAAGATATGACAAATCGATTTTTATGCACTTATTTGGCCTAAGACTGCATGTCAAAACCCATGAAATCCATGAAACCACCTACTCGCCACCACCTACTCACTGCCACTGGGTTGGTTCCCTTTAACCCGACTGCTTCTTCAATTCTCCTTTATTTTTAAGCTTTACTTTCTTTGTCAAGTCTCCAGGCTAAAAAAAAAACATTACTACAGACAAAGCAGAAGACAAATACCTGCACAGTATTAAGGAAGACACATGCAGTAGCAGCAGTACATTCCAGAATGCTGAAAATACACTTAATTTTTACAAGGAAGCGGGTTATATTGAAGCATCTTAATAATTTGTGCCCTGCGTTAGCATTTCCCACAAAGGCTGGAGGAGGTTCAAGAATTATGTTCCTCAAACTTAACCAAGTATTATTTGCCTCTTCCTGCAGCATCCCAGACCTTTATCCTTTGCATCTGCTAACTCAGTTACAATCAAATAACGCAAAACACAAAACAAACAAAACCAAACAAGATCCGCAGCCCAGTTATTTGCAAGTGATGTGACAGTTTGGGAGCTTGAGCCAGTAACTTTCTGAAAAGAGTGGAGTCAAAAAGCTCGAGGAAAACAACAAATTTACATTATAGTTCTCATCCAATCTCTTCCTCCCCTTCCCAAACTTTTTCCTAATGTTTTGACCAGATCTCTGAGGAAACTTGCTTTGTAATCTCTGCCCCTTTACAAACTCTTATATCCTGAAGGTAGAGCTTTATGGCAAACCTCCAAGCAATCATCTTGCTGTATCATCTGCCTTAATATGGGCTTATCCAAAAGCCTTAAACTTCTTCCTTTTACTGACTTCTCTTGTATCCACATGATGCCACAAAAACTGAAGTATCTGTATGAGTTAAATTTATGCTCTCTCACATTTCCCATTTGGACTTCTGCTCATTGTGCCCCTTTCCTCACTCTGAAGAAAAGGACTTGAAAACTGGGTCACTTCTGATGCTTGTATTGAGGAAGGTTGGAACCACAATCCATTTTTATTTTATTTGGAAAGGCAGACAGAAAAGGCCTTTTCTTACATATCTGCTAGTTTATCAACAAAGCCTAAAATTTAATGCAAGTTCTTATGGGTGCTTTTAAAGAACAGTTGGTCAGTCATCCAGAATATTTCAAATTAACTTCTGAGCTGAATAGTGCACTTTTTTACTTTTCAATTTAATCTTCAGACCAGATCAGTTGATGTACCACCTGAATAGTGTATACACTGGTTTACTCTATGAATCAAATACAGGTGGAGTTTTAGTTTCAAGCACAAACGCACAAAGTCTTTTTTCTTCCTCCCCATGGATAAAACTCCAGGACCTGCAACACAACTTTGGGGCTATGGAATGAGTGCTAATTATTTGGAAAAGAAAGCTGCAAACCCCACTCTTTACACCACAGCTAAAGAAGTTCTATTAATCTTTCGCTGGTAAAGCGCCAGCAGCAAATGTCACCTAAAATGTATAAAGCCATCATTCTATTCAAATGTATGAAACAATTAATTGAACTCCTCGCACGCATCATTTACTAGTAAGACCAGTTTAAAAAAAAAAAAAAAAAAAAAAAAAAAAAAAAAAGGCTACCTTAAAACGTAAGCACATCACCTTCATGCTGCTGCTGTATTAGGATTTTATACATTTGGAACTCAATTATTAAAAAGAATGAGGTTCTTCAAAATCAGTGTTCCATGGGCAATCATTCCTACACATTATGTACTTACTCATGTCAGGAACAACCATCCATGCCATATTTGTCTGAATTATTTGAAGTTATTACAAGAAAAATTCCTGATACACCTGCTCAGTAATACTTTTCCAGGCCATATGCTATCAAAATGGCCTCTTTTGTGTCAAGAAAAGTGTGGCATAATTACTCGGGAGGAAGATAACTTTAATTTATCTTGAAGTTTGTTGTGCAGTTGTCCTCAAACCATCAGCATCTCTTCATACTTCAACAAATTCATTTGGAATCTTTTCTAGCCTAGAGGATAGTGGCCATTACAGAGGATAGTGGCCTGTTTGACTCAAGTTTCAAAGAACTTGGAAAAGACAAGGTTCGAGAGAAATTTAAGAAAATATTTTAGTTTCTTTACAGTAATTTGACTCACAACAAGTACAAAGCATGCCTATTTGTCTGGCTGGTTCTTTGCTCATGATCCCAAGTCTTTCTAAGACCTTGTTTCTCAAATCACAAAGATTACTATTGCTTTGGCGAAGAAAATATCACATATTCACATATAGCAATTTCTTCAAACAATTTAGGCAGCACATGAGAATGCAAAGAGAGAAAATCTAGTAAAATTTTTCACAGAATTGTTCATTGTCAAAGCACATTATAACAAAAAATTCCTCCAACTTTGAAAACCAATGTCATGAAAACCAAGATAATGCAGCCACAGTGCATCAGGTACAGAGGGGAGGTGTATGTCATTTGCATAATGCGTCCTAAAATCATCCAGGTAAAAAACTGGGCAGTTGACATAGTACCATTTCAAACTTACTGAAAATCCAGATGACAGTCTCTTAACAGGATTATTGTTTACAAAGTCTTCTTTGTCATTATAACAGTCTTATTTACTTGGTGAAAGCCAATATTCAGGATAACACTGATATTCATGTCAGCTCTGTCAAGTACTCCCAATCATTATGTTGGATTAAAATTCTAAAATTATTAAAAATTACCTAACTTAACTTGCAGATATACTACTTGATAATCTCCAACTCTCAGAAGCCTAAAACCTGCTCAGAACATCAACGGATATATTCCAACCAATGGATGCACTTATATCTAGTCACCATTTACTTCTTAAGGGTTCTAGAAGATGACCTCAGTTCTGAAGAGTTTTGTGTCTATTTGACAGCCCTGTGAATAATGCAGCTATAGTTCTGAAGCACAATATGAGTGCAAGAGACCTTGCTTTTCTTCACTTAGAGCAGAAAAGGAAGTTTTCTTTCTCCAAAAGAATTAACTACTTAAAAAAAAAAAAAAATCACATTCTGTGTAGATCAGAGCGGGACACCTTGCGAATTTAGAGTAACAACAGAAAGAGCCACTTACATGATCTTGTTTAAATCTTTTGAAATGGAAATAATTCAAAGATAGCTGTTCTTAAAAAATAAATAAATAAATAAATAAATAATAAAAAAAAAATCTAGAACTCCTCCACAGAGTAAGGTCTGTGTCTTTTCCAATTAGCTCTCAGTTATTGAGGCTAGCTATCCAGTACTATTAAATTTCTAGGAAAAAAAACAGAGTAAGGTCTATCCTGGTGCAACTAGCTCTAGAGAACTCACAGACAGCAATCTCTGCCTGGCACCAGACAGACACGACCAAGGAGACCGGTCCCCGGGCTCCCACTAGGACGTGCTTTTTGCACCTTTACACACCCTGTCAACGGCTGTGGGTGAAGCTGAACGGAGTCGCACAAGAAAGGCTGCTGCTGGCTTCTTAGGAAAGACGGAGTCTAAGAGGAGCAGTTTCTGCGCTGTCGCACAGGGGTTGCCTGTTAAAGCAAGACGCCACAATTACCAGAGCAATGGCACAGGGCATGAAAGGCCAGACAGCAGTTTCGAGTCTTTCAAGGCAATGCTCAGTATCAACAGCCCCACTCTAGGAAGATTAAGAAAAAGAAAAATCTCTCAAGGAAGGTCACCAGCTCTTCTGCCACCCAGGACTTTCTTCTTAAAGACAGGAGCAAGAAGAAAGATTTTCCCCCCAGTTCCCACAGATATATCAGCTTCATCACACAGTGTTTTTCCCTCCTCTCCTGCTGGTATGAGTGAAGTCCTTATTGCCAGTTGTCTTGGGCAAAGAGAAAAGTAACTCACTCATCTGAACCGGACACCTCACTCCTTCCCAACACTGAAGAAATTAGGAATTCACTCTTATCACCGATACTGTCCTCTCTCTTAACAAATCCAAGGGCCAAATATTCTTAAAGCAAACAAAGTGCTTTTGGAGTAAAAACACCAGAAGTGATTTCAGGTTTATACAGTCTTCAACATCAAGTCATTATACCACTGGGCTATCACGTACACTGGAGAGATGATACTACTGGAGGACGAGATCTCCCATCGCTGATTTTCTGCATTACCTTTCCTATGTAATCAAACATTTAATTTGAACTCATAAGAGTAAATTTGCATTTATAGTTAAGAAACTCTCTTCATCTCAATATGGATTTTCTTTCTCATATTGAATATTATATAAATATGCATGATGGAAAGTATTGCTATTCACAAATTTCAAAAGATGAAGCAGAGACCACAATAATTAGTGATTTTTTTAGGCATCAGTACATTCTTAGGCATAGAATTTAATCTCAAAATGAGCAGAGATAAAACCCTTACTGAAAAGAAAATCATTATGAATTATAGGAAAAAGTTAAAGATTCCATACATATTAAACATGTAAATCTTATTAAACATGTACTTTCAACACTGCCAAGTACTTCAAATACTTTTCTTAGTATTGAGGGTTTCATAGTCCATTTTCATAATCCCCCATCTTAAAAAAAAAATAATGAAAAAGGTTTTTATCAAGTGTGATGTGGCAAGGCATAATTCAAATTCACTAGCTTGGTTTCCACAGCAGGATTCCAGCCTCTAGTATTGACCCCTTCCTTTCTGTCTACCTAGCACGAATGTGTGAAAATTACAACACAGAACTTAAGTTTCATGTACTAACATATACGTACACACGCATAGATATGTAAAAATAGAAAATGATCATCCTAAAACTGTCCTAAGTTGATTTTTCTATATTTCTTCCTCTGACCCACATTGTCCAAGGCATTTCTGGGTGACCCTCAGGAAGCACCAGCAAGCACGAGTCATTGGCAGACACCTCGTTCACACTTGGCCCTGTCTCACATCCACTGCCTGTAACCCACTCCACGGGCACCTACGCACTTCTGCAGCAAAGCACATCAATGACTCTCTAGATATCTTGAGGAGCTTCCCTTCTCACATTATATACCAATGTATCACTTAATCCAAGGCACATAAAATAGGAAGGGTTTGTCTATCTGTTTTTTCACTGTTTGTATATATAGAGACCTTGGCTCAAAATGTTTGAAGGCAGGTAGAAGTGCAAGCTAATACCTACCTTGAACAACCACCACCAGCATCACCTCAGACCAACCAAAGCATGTAGCTACTGCGGGCTATCCACCTAATTACTGCATCCTCAAGAAATTATTTCAGTGAAAAAGCTGTAATTTCTGAGTGTTTCCATACACGACAAGCTTTAGAAGAATGCTCATGAAGCCACGCTCAAAATAAAAGGTTATTTTCTCAGGTCGCATTAATATTTATAGCCTAATCTTAGCAGGGGATTCCCGAGGTATGCTACCACCAAAACAACAACAAAACCGCAAAGAAACACAAAGACAACATACTGCTTTCCTTCAGTGCTGTAACAGAGGTTACTTTCAGAAGACATTCCAGTTTGAAGAGATTAATGATTTTAAAACACAGTTTGATCCCAGTAATTATACATGAGTTATATTTTGTATTTAATAATTAGCTTGTAACTGCAGTGATAATTAGGCACTTCATTATGTCAGTACAGTATCTTTTTTGGAAAAAAGAGCACTTCCAGCCTACTCCAATCAAGGCGCCTCTTGCTAATAGATGGTTGAAAGTGAGAACTGTAACAACCAGAAAAACACCAAATAAATTTTCCTTCTCCAAAAAGCCAATTAAAAGAAAAGTGTAAATATGATTAATATGATCATTAACATTTGTGAAAATATTATGCAGAAAATATATCACTAAAACGTAATGGTAACACAGGGCGCTATACTGTCCGCATGGGATATAAAAGGCAGCCACATCATTTACTTAATCTCTTCAGCCTAAACAGAAGGCATAAGATCATCTCCAGTAAGCAAAAGCCTTCATCTCCTTGTGATCTACCACCTTTTTCTCCATGGCCTCTGGGCATATATCCATTGATGCTCAAAGAGAAAACTCTCCTTCCTTTGGTAGTACCACGTCATGCTGTTTTACAGAGCTTAACAGTTAGAATAATTGTCACAGGGCGAACGGCCACCTAGTAGGTGCAGTGAGCACTGTGCAGACCAGCAGCTTAGCTGCAAGTGCCACTGGTTCTTAAACTAAGTTATTAAGAAAAAAACTACACTGCTGCTTTCCTAGACCTTTTCTTTCTTTGTCTGTGGTGCTGGTTTTCTCCAGATGTCGTTACTTTTTCTATTAAATTACTCTTTCTCTTAAGTTTTTCAATTAAAACTGAATATCAATTTTAAGAAGTTCTTACTCAGTAAGTAGCCTGAATGTAAGAGTGACAAAAATCAAACCTCTGTGCAGGTGAAACCACAGGAAAGGTGCAGTAATCAGCATGGGGAGNTTTCTCCAGGTGCCGTTACTTTTTCTGTTAAGTTACTCTTTCTCTTAAATTTTTCAATTAAAATTGAATATCAATTTTAAGAAGTAAATTCTTACTCACTAAGTAGCCTGAATGTAAGTGACAAAAATCAAACCTCTGTGCAGGTGAAACCACAGGAAAGGTGCAGTAATCAGCATGGGGAGCCCCTCAGAGCCGCCCAAGTCCCTCAGCCCTCACTCTGCACCCCATCACATTCCCACACACGCGCAGGGAAGTGTTTGTGGAAAAAGAACTCACCAAGGCACGGAATTCACTTTTCTGCAATAAACTCCTACCCAGCAGGTCCTTATCTTCAACTATAAGAAGCAAAATCCCCCTAGACTGTAAATAAAGCAGTCTTTTCAGGCAGCTCCCTGGCTGCAGGCTTGCTGCCCATATGTCCACACAGCACCCATGCCCAGGAGGAGGCATCAGCCAAACAGCAGCAGCTTTGCAGAAAAGCTGGTTTTGCTGAAGTGTGCCCCAGGCACACGGTTAGAGTGACATTTTGTGGGGGTTTCACGGCAGGCGCTGTGGCCGGGCAGTGCCCACACACGGGGTGCGCGGACACGGCCGCCCCGCAACGCTGCTGTGGCGGCGCGCGAGGCCTCGCTCACCTCAGCCGCCAGCCCGTCACGAGCGCCTGCTCCAAGCACCGGGAGAACAGAGGTTTAGAAATCTCATTTGCAATCGCTGAAATTTTGGTCAAAACAAATGATAAATGACAAAAGTTTAAAGAAAAAAAAAGTGAGACTTACAGCATTAAGCTCAAAGTCATATGAAGAAGAAACACTTGTTGCTGAAGCCATCAGAGATGCCCCGCCAGTCTCCTCAGCTGTTCAGAGCCACAGAGCTTTGTGCCACTCGCGGCTGCACGGGCAGGACCCACACGGCACCCAGGTGCCCTGCACCCCCAGCACCTCCCGGCTCCTCGTTAAGCTGTGTAACGAGGGCAGGCTCGTTAGGAGGGCAGCCCACCTGGCCAGGGCCCTTGCCGCTGAATTCAATTCAGGCACACATGGCACCAATACCTCTATCATCTGACACGCTTTAGGTCTTTCCTTGTGGAAAAAAAAATTCTTTTATTTTTCTTCATTAATCTCACTTAAATGAGCTGCTGCTGGTTTGTTAAAAGCAGCAATAATTTAAGAGATGAAAGAGAGAAACGAGAAATAAGTCTAAAATTTCAAGGGGTAGGAAGCTGGATCACGGGTGTGGTGTTTTGCTATCTTTTGAGAGAGACTACAGGTAATAAAACCAAGCAGATCTTCTCCCTGTTTGATATTCTCACTTACTATCAGTATGCAGCTATTTATTTATTTGGAAATGTACTTATATATTTCCTATTAGCTATATGGAGTAGTACTCAAGGCTCCTATTTCACTGTGAGTAACATGAGTAACCACACACTTAGTGCAGCTGATGTGATCAGAATGGGGAGGTGCTGCTTTACAAGCACCATCTGCATCAGAGTAGAGGGGAAAAAGGTAACAAAACCTGTTCGCAGGATCGGCTGCATGAGGAGGACGAGGGTCTGCTCTGCACTGAAACCCTTTTCCTGCGACCCAGCTCAGGATTAACAACACTGGAAACATTTGAGGGAGGATCCACAAGTGGATCCTTCAGCAAACTCCTCGCCTAGAGGGTGAGCCTAAGCAGAGGCTCATTAGCAGCACGTCTTCCTATGTACTTCAGCGGATTATGGATCAAATCCTATCAGTCTTCCAAGACTGATCAACTTGCTCAGAAAAAGTAGCTGAACAATGAATTACTTCAAGTAGTTTAGTCATAGCTTCACAAACATAGATATGCTATGCATTAAGATAATGTTTAAGATCACTGCTCAGTACTGAAGAGGAAAAAGAGCAAAATGAGAATAACCTAACAACCCACAAATACTCCGTGTTAACTGCCAGCACCAGCAATATGGGGCAGGGGGGGGGGGGCACATAAGGGTTTCAGTTCAGTAGATCTGAGGACAGTATTTGTCTTCACCTTGTAGAGGTGTGTTTCAAGATTTCTTAATTTCCCAATTCATAAAATAATAAACAGAGTGTTCTCTAAATTGACTAGAGCACTCACAAAATCTTAATACAGATAACAAGCAAAAACACAAAAAAGGCCAATTTTGATACCATTTATTTGATGCCCAAAATGATGCAATTTTTAGAAATACAGATTTCAGCTGCAATACACCTTTGATTCTTGTTATTCTACTATTCCATCACATTTTAATATTTTACTTGCTGCTTTTTTGACATTAAAGATCAGAAATATTTATATGCTTAATGGTAACAACCAAGATCTACACATATCTACTCCTGAGTGGTTTAAAAATTTAGATACAGTTAAAAAGTCCTATTTTTAGGACTTTTTTTTTTTTTTTTTTTTTAAAACATTCCTGTTCCACAACCTACCTTCTTTCCAAATCAACATGATACCAACCATGTTATCAGTTCTAGGCTCGAATAGGAATACCAGCTGAAAATACACAACTATCATTACTTTTGAGTGATTAAAAAAACAGTAATAGTAATAAAAATATAAAGACAGTTTACAGCAGTGTGAAAGATTTACTAGTTATAACAAACTATTCATTTACATTACTACATTCCACTACTATCACTAAGCTCTATTCCCTCCCAGTAGCATACTTAAAACAATCTTTTACTAGAAACACCAATCCTCATGAAATTTAGCTATTTGGCAACTGCCAGCAGATCACTGATGATGCTCCCTTTGCATTACAGGGCAGGGTCTGTCCTTTACACACATCCATGCCAATCAGTATAAAGATTTCAATCATAGCAGAAACAAGCACAAATGTTTTGTTCTGTTACTATCCATCAAAATCTGCCTAGGAGAATAAAAAAACAGAAATCCCCACTGGGGAGATTCAGGCTTAGCTTATTTGTAATACTTATGTAGAAGAGGGGCAACCAGGGAGATGGAGATTGAATGCAAGTTTTGTTTTCAAGGTAGGTTTTGCAGTTTTCAGATAGTCAGAATCAAAAACAGGCAGGGAGAAAGTCTGGATAAACCCAAACATCCTGGGTCAGTAAACAAATATAATCCAGTTGATGAATGCACTTTGAAGGAGAATATTTCAACTGCATGTGTTGTTACAGAAGGTTTAGAGGTTATTTGTAGGGAGCCAAGTAAGGTTTGACAAAACCATCTGCTGCTTTATTTTTTAATCCATTATATTATAGAACAGATTTAAAAATGTAAAAAAGAAAAGTTATTTCCAGAAATGCCTGAAAATATTCCTATGACGGTAGTTTGATTAGACAAGGCTAGCATAACAAAGATCATAGGATTTCCTTCAACTCATTCCTGCCTGACTTGAGTGTACCCTTGCATCAGATGAATGCAACGGAGAATTCAGTACTAATCACTTCCCTTTTCTAGTACCTTTTTCTCCTATCTTAATTTGGCTGGCCTAATATTCCTGCTGTCATATTTTCCTGTATAGGATTTTGTACAAATGTTTCTTCTTAGATTGAGTATCTTTCTTTCTTGGAGGGCTCATCATTTCATGGATTTCATGGCAAAAAAAACAACATAAAGAGGAAGTCTTTAGTCGCCCTGGACAACAGCTTAAATCAAACATACTTTGTTCTTTAAACTAAATGGTCTGCTCGCATTTCTCTTGGCTAAGAGCATGACATACTATGATCAAAAATATCTGTAGAGCTCTAACAAAGTCTCCAGAGACTTTTTAAAAATGGAATACAATTGAATGCCTTTGTGAAACCTCTTCTGTTTCCCAGAAATGCACTGATCATTTGGGTCAGCTCTCCAAATTCTGTATGCTTAACCATCCCATACATGTGCCTAGAGGAAAGGTAGCATGGCAAAAAAATATTCTTGATTTTGTACTGGTTAGAGTCTCTAGAGGCTTATTGCCAGAACAAGACTTAGCAGTTAGTGGGGGTAAAAGAGTTTATTTTTAATTAATATATTTTCCTTAATGTTTGCATATGTCTCCCAGCTGAAAATATGTCACATTGGGGTTTGCATTGTTCCATTAAGATATTTTTTTCCAATAATGGCTAAATCAGCTTACTAACATATGTTTATGTTGTGTCTTTTAATAAACAAAATCATTGTTGAAAGTGTATTCACTTTTAATAGGTGTGAACACCCACTTAAGACCAGACCGTGCTCACTTTGTTGGACCTGAAGACTTCCACAGCTGCATCTCCTGCCAGGACACAGTGCTAGATACTCTCCCTCCTCCCTACAGCTTAAATTATTAACAGTTACCATGCTCTCCAGGGCTTTCCAGTGCTTGTGTAACTTACAGACAACAAGATTTCTTGTTAAATTAAACCAAATTAAAATAGAAGCAGAAAAACCTGAACTATTGCTTCATCCAAAACAGGCATATAGAAGTAAATTTCAGTCTTGCCAGCTGCTGCATGGCAGAATTACAAGTTTTAAAGCCATCTCACTTCATTACAGAGTCACATTATGTTACTGCTCTTGTTGCAAGTACAACAGCATGACAGGTTGATTATCATACCCCCATCTCTCCTTAAAAATAAACATGATGTGTTTTACTATCCATTCTCACTAGATCACAAGCTTAGCTGTACCATCCAAGATACTTCTTTCTTACAAACATTAGCACTCTGTGGTTTCATCATCTTAACCACATTTACATCTTAGCAGACTGGTGTAGGCATTTTTCAAACTTAAGACACACCCCATGTAAACTGTCTTTACAACTATCTCGGTGTATTATTGATTGATCCCCTTAATGGTAGTTAAACTGGCATTTTTAGTTGTGCTGATGGGCTCACTCAGTAATAACACAGGAAGTTTACAGTAAAAACATCAAGGAAGTACTTAAAGCTAGTAGAGTTGTCAAGCCATTTAGAGTATTACACATAAATAAGGTATGTCTTAGTAATATTAAAGGCCTACACCTATAATGTACAAGCTCATCACACGAGGCACCAGTTTCTTGAAGTCATAAAAATCTGGTGGATTTACATATCAGCTTTTCAGTTTGTTCAGATGCAAGCTTAGTCAAGATGACACAATTCTTGACTTTTGTATCTATCAATGCATTTAGCGTCCAAAATTGATTTGTCATAGGCTTTTTGCAAAATAAAGCACTGTGCATTACCCGTGCCATTGCTAGGCTGTGGCACAAAACAGTGTTTTATTAACAGACGTCAACATGCATGAGGCAGCCACCGCATGAGCACGTTAGGGTGGCTGTGCCTGGAGAATACCTGTTGGCAGTGATTCAGGATACTCAAGGTGTGCGAGCTTATAAAAGGGTAAAACAACCATGGTAGTGAATGTCACAAGAAGTTTCCACTGAATTTCTCATAGGGAAGAGGAGGAGAAGGCCTTAAGAGTCAGATCAAAGCTGTTCCATCAATGGGAAAAAGTATAAGTGATAAGGCAGAGAAAGGGGACTACAAAAATGACAGTGTCAGATCTATAAAAACAAGCTGGTACATAAGAAAAACAGGCAGTGACAGGGCTACAGGCAGAATAGTTTTGGAGAGGATTTTATTTATTTATTAACTACACATTTCATTTAGGAAACACATGCTTGAAGTGACAGTGGGAGAACTAGATATAGCAACATCATGGGGTGAAGACAGTCAAGGCAGATGGGGTATCTAATATATTCCAGGGGCTCAAAGCAGCCAGGTAACTGCAGAGCACAGGGTTTTTTCTTACTTAAAACTTGGTAGCATCCTAGATAAGTTAGGGAAGGAAGCTTACTGATATCTGAGAGCTTCTTTCCTCAACAAAAGGAGACAAAGACGATATTTCTCCAAGTCATTAAAATAAAAGCAAATCTGTTCAATGTCATCCTTCTGAAAAAAATATTAAATTAAAAAGTTATAAATCACCTGTAAAGCTATTACCATCTTCTCATATTTCTAAGACTTCCCTTTTTGCATTTTCAGATGAGGGTCCTTCCTCCTGACTCAGGCTGCTGCTGCCTTTACTCTGTGGGAAGCTAAATTCTTGGTCAAGTACTTATTTCCATAGAGAGGGTACTTCTCCATGTACTCCAGAGTACTTCTTTACTCTTTCCTACACTCATTTTTTAAGAATATGCAAAAGGAGTCAGCTCTTGATGAAGAGTGCATTTCTACTCTTTAAAATTCCTTCATCAGCTGCAGCTTCTTACAATAGCTTAACCTGTCAGCAATTACTTCCTCGGGCAATTGCAAAAATAGATGTAGCGCTTCATATTTTAGATTATTTTTAATAACCACCTGTGCAAGTGCTAAGATTCATACAGGACACCCTGCAATTTTATTCTTCTCTCATAATGAGACTACCCGACTGAATCAACCACTTTACTGGTTGAAAAAACAGGGTTGAAAATCCCTGTGATTTATCTAGTTTATTGACACATGTTGTACATCCCCTCAAGGCTGAGGCTTTCTCAGTCCTCACACTGGATGAGAAAGTGACTCAAAACAATCTATTCGATAGGGCAAGATGGCCTGGAAAAGAGACCGAACAGGAGGAGCTGGCTTGTTGCCGAGCTTCACCCGCCGGCTGGCCAAGCAGCCCCGCTAGTGCCACCGCTGCCACAGGGAAGGCTGAGCCACCAGCCCTGTCGAAGGGACAAAGTAACCAGCAGCAGCCAGACACGCGGGGACACTACAAGCAAGAAGTAAAACAAGGAGCTGAATGGCTTCCCAGTTCCCAAAGGGAGGATGAATAACTGGGGCAACTGGCAAGATATTTTAGAAGATAATGGAGACCGAGCACTGAGATTGCAATCAAAATCAAGGGAAAAAAATCTATATATCCTACAGAGCTAAATATATATCTCGGTTTGCTTACTACAGCGTCTTAACTAAATATCGGTAGCTTGCAGGGAGATGGACAAAAGCCTTCCCTGTGGTTCCAGCTATGCAGTCTTTGTGTCCAAAACATCCCAGGTTTACCTGGGAAAAGCCATTCTAATCAATTTTTTCCACTGATAAAGATTCAGTTTCCCGCTCTGTGAGAAACAACCGATTGTCTGTGATGCACGTGGCAGGTTTGCAAGAAAAGTGCTGCTTCCCTCGGCAGCTAGCGCACCCGAGGGGCTCCAGCACACGCTCCTGCCCGCACCGCTGCCTGCGCCGACCACGAGCATCAAGCACACAGGGCTGCTGCACTCCCAAGCAGCCCCTTGCTGGATCCCGCCTCCCGGGAGCACTGGGAAAAGATCATAAAGACAAACCCAGACTTAAAACGTTGTAAGATGAAACAGCCTCAAAGGTTTGATTCACAAGCCTTATGTCAGGGGCCGAGGACAAGATGAACTGGTAGAACTAACACGAGGAAAAGGATATAAAGGCAGCAAGATGGCTCACGGTGTCCAAAATAACAAAACCTGTCTAATCATCCTCTCTTTCTTTAGGGATAACTCAGTGAAAAGGCTTTGTTGCAGATGGAAAGCGCTTCATTAAGAAGAATAAATGCATTTGAGGTATGCTAGCTACTATGATCCATCTCTCATGCTTTCAGGATAGTTTTGTACCAGCATGTGCCAGTGGTTGTGTTCTGAAATATATTGATCCCCCAATAGTTATATACTATATATATATACTATACAATATATTGATCCCCACAAGTTATATACATGTGCTTTCAAGAATCAACCATTATAAGTAAGATGTGATAATTAGAAAAGATAAAGAGGTAAAGAAATAAAAAGCAGCATTATCTGTTACATGTCCACCTTCCAAATTTCTCATTTCCATAAGAATTAGAGCTGGGCAAAACTATTTAACAAAAAGTGCGAGTTTCCAAAAGGGAAACATACACAACACACCCCACAATTCTGAAGCACTTAAAGGCTACTCGCCATGTTACAAAATGAGTTTTCTACATCGTTGGGCAATAAAAAGGGTGACAGAAGAAAATCAGAAATATCAAAATAAAGTACTTGACATCTCCTGACATCCATTACTGACACATTAGAGTAGATAAGGGACTAAATTTACAGAAGTGGAAGTTCATTTTGTTCCAGACCAGTCCTTAGGATAGCCAGGGTGCAAGACTTGTGGGACCTGCGAGTGAGGACTGAAAGCATCTGCTCCAGAAACGCAGACCGCACATTGCACGCGAGCGCTGCGACCACCGCGCGGGGAGGAACCCGGCACCCACCTGCTCTGCGGCCCTGCTCTTGCTTCTAAGTGGTTCTTATCATTCACAGAGATCCTAAAAATTATTTTACTCTTGCCAAATGTTGCATCACAGCACTGCAATCTGCACTAACCCGTGGGTTTCAAATAGATGGAAACCTCTAGAAACTACGAACACAACTTAAATGCATTTTTTCTCCCTTCCAATGCATTCCCCTTCCTCCTTCATAAAGGTCCCTAAATGAACTCTCATGTATTTCATGCCATTGAAGATCATGAACAATGAGAGAGAACAAAAAAAACTATAATCTAACGTGCCTTTAGAATCTGGATTTACAAGACCAAGTGCAATATTAAAAACCCTAAAACACTGACAACAAACCTTTCTCACAACAGTTAAAAAAATTGTATGTGTAGTCTGAAAACATTAGATTCAGACATCTGAGAAAATTATGAGGCAAAACCAACAGCTGCAGTCAGAGTCATCTCGTGCAGTGGCCGCAGCACGACGTCCCCTCCTGACACCAGCCCGTGCCTGGAGGGCAGCCACCCGCACAGCCCGCTCCCACGGGCCAAGATGAGTTTGGAGCATAACGGAGCCAGGGGCACGAGCCCATCAGGGGAAATGTCAGGAGACTGGGCTCCCCAGAGCACGGGACAAGGCTGCCCCGGGGCCCCGCGACGCTTGTCCCGCAGAGCCGCGCACGGAGGCGACAGGCCCCACGTACCGGTGGCTGCGACGGGCGCACGGCCAGGAGCGCTAACAGGCAAGGCTGTAATTACCACAATGAGCCACATTTTATTCATTTATTTATTTAATCTGTCTGCCTCAACACACGGTGCGTGGTTAGGTTAGAAGTCCTGCAAGCAGGAGTGAAAGATAAAAGTAGGTTTTTCATCAGCGTCTGACCAGAGTCCTGCATCCAGCACATACATACATACCCTCAATTGCTGTGGTCTGGCTACATGATTGCATTGCTTTCTTTTCTAATAATACATTGTCATTTTAAACAGATTTTTTAAAGCATTTATTCAAAAAGTATTTGTGTTACTGTGTAAATAACCATGGCCTATGAATCCTAGGAGTTTGTTCTTAGAGATTTCTTGTTTTTAAAAATTAATCTTGACAGCTTTGCTGCTTTCTGAATGCTCAAGATTACACTGGAGAGAAGGGAAATATGTGCTCCATTATGTCAAATGAACGTGGCAGGTATCTATGGAGGTCTTAGGAGACCCTACAGAAGGGCTGCACAAACACTTGCCCCTCAGATTTGCAGAGCATAAACAGACCTGAGCAAACACAAGCTGTGCAAGTCTCCATACACCTCGGGCCTCGCCCGCAGTTATCACATCTATTCCCCAATGCCCGTGAGCCAGGGACTGTGTACGACAGAGCTACTTTCTTACCACATTCTTTGGAACAAAAGAAACAGGTTTAGTTATTTCTATCTTACTGCAATCTGCAAGGAAGCCCCAAGCTAAGGTCCACGTGTCTACCAAGGCGCAGAAGGCCTCAAGACCACAGGGTACCGATCTGTGCAGCTACATTTGCAAGCGTTCAGAAGCCTTCCAGGCCATTCNTGCCCGTGATCCAGGGACTGTGTACCACAGAGCTTTCTTACCACATTCTTTGGAACAAAAGAAACAGGTTTAGTTATTTCTATCTTACTGCAATCTGCAAGGAAGCCCCAAGCTAAGGTCCACGTGTCTACCAAGGCGCAGAAGGCCTCAAGACCACAGGGTACCGATCTGTGCAGCTACATTTGCAAGCGTTCAGAAGCCTTCCAGGCCATTCCTGGCAATGCATTTGAGCCCCTCCTAGTTCACTTTGCCACTTGCACATTCACCATAAGCCTCCAGCAGAGCCGTGCTCGGCTCCTGCCACAGCTCCTCGTGAGGCTCCTCATGGCGCATCAGAGTGACGCGGCCCCGCGAGGGTCCTGCCGCAGCCCTGCGGCTGGGTCCGCGATGCAGGTCTTGCTCTTTAAACCACATAAATCAATGGGGCATTTCAAAATGCAGTGTGAAAGATTTATTACCCAATTTGCAGGCTTCACGTATGTTGCTTCCTAACAATAGTTTAATAGTGGCATATAAAAAAGAGGTTTTGAAAATAATTCATCATTTTCTGAAAGGGTTTTGCTTCACACTACAGAATAACTAACGCCTCAGACCTGCCCCACACTGATGTGTGAGCACCCTCCGCAGGCTCCGATAACCTCCACATTTCCCACCTTGGGGCCTTCCCTCACACACTGAGTCCCCCCGGATCAGCGGGTGCTCTCGGCNTTGCTTCACGCTCCAGAATAACTAACGTCTCAGGCCTGCCCCACACTGACGTGTGAGCATCCTCCGCACACTCCGAAATCCTGTAGCACATTTCCCACCTTGGGGCCTTCCCTCACACACTGAGTCCCCCCGGATCAGCGGGTGCTCTCGGCAAGCAGGGACAGCCACGAGCAACAGCGCCGACCACGAGCCACGGGGCCAGCCGCTTGCGCAGCGTCAGGCTCGTGACATCCCAGATCCGACTGCGTTAATAGCTCGTGATGTCTCTCCACAAGGCTCTCCTGGTGACCAGTATTATTTGCTTCATTTCAGACAGGCTCCAAGGCCAAATAAGCAGCTTGCTGTGATCTTTTGCATCAGAAAGGCGATAGCTGTTATTTTCTGATGACTGCCTGAATTGAAAGCAACAAAACATCCTAACCCAGCATTGCCAGCAATCATCAGATAGACAACCCCACGGTACCCTAATGATCTATCCATCATTCAGAAAGCAAATGAAAAGAGGTCCCAGCTTTTAAATAGGATACAAAAGCCACACACATGAGCTGACTTAATGTTTTAGGTAAATAACTAAAAGCAAGGGGCATTTTCAAATTAAAACCTGTCTTTATTTCATCATCACAGATGAACTTAATCCCAAGTACAAAGATGTCACCTCAACAGACAGATTTGAAGATTTTTAAAACTCAAGCACAGAACAGAGTCTCCTTTCATAACTGTTATAGTCTCATTGCATTACTGTCCCCTAGCACCCATGCTAGGTGCAAGAGGTATAAATTCTCTTTCTACTGCAAGAAAAAAAAAAATCAATTGAGAAACTAAAATAATTTTAAAAAATAGGCAGGAAAAAACACTAGAGTATTCATCATTTTCAAAAGAACAGTTAGAGATTCATATTTTCAAAATGTACCTGGGAGAGAAAGACCATATAGAAAATAAATAAAGGCTGAACCTCTGTACATCCTTGGTGCTCTTGCCTTTAAACATGAAGACTGACCAAGGTTTGGAGCCAGAAGAGCAGTGAACAGAAGAGTTTAACATTGACCAAAGGAATTTTTGGTGAAAGAAGTATTAGAAGGTTAGACAGCTCGGCTAAGGCAAACAGAGGTGGGATTTTTTTTTTCCTCCCTTCTCAAAATGCTTCAAAAAGTCTCAAACACAAGTCTACACTTCTAAAGGACATGACCATTTACTACCTCTGATAATGCTGTACTCCTCAGGGCACGTTATAGCAATGTGCCACAGCTAAGGTCAGCTTATCTCACTGTTTTTCCAGACACACATAAAACCTTAACACATTGGCCAACACATAAAAGGTCTGCCAATATATTACCACACTCTATATAGCATTACTTTTAGCCAGCAACATACAATTTCTGTCTGGCAAAGATATTGGGTATGGCTAGTTCAGCACTTCTGTCTAACACAATTCGTCCCTATAAATCTGTGTTCCAGGGCATGACTAGTGAAAACACTTTATTGCAATACTTCATGATATCAATATTTTAAAGCAATCTATTCTCATGTCAGACACCAAAGATGTGCGACTTGAACTCATCAAACCCATCAATATAGAGACTAGGTTAGAAATTGAACTTGTTTCATACATCACCTGAACATTGATGGAAGAACGAAAAGGATTCTCTTGGGCAAGAAAAGGATTCGCTTGTGCAGGTAAGCCATTTATTTTGATGTGCATAAGAGAAGAAAGTAACACTTCTAACCCTAACCACAAAGAATAACGAATTCATGTGCTTAGTCACTGAATGAGCATTTAACATCCAAGGAGAGCAACTGAAATTGCCACTAGCTCCTGCAGCTTGGTCAGTAAATCTTTCTGTCTAAGAAAATATATGTTGTTTTTCAAAGCTAAGCTACAAGATGAGCAGATTGCCTTTTTTTTTTTTTTTTTTTTTTTTTTAAATGTTCCATATACCAGATTAAATAAGACTTAGGAATGTAAGTAACAACTGCTCTGCTTTCAACAGAAACATGGGGATTAACACTCTACATTATGGAAGCAGAGACCACTGTATCGCTCCAAGTACAACTGAATTTCCATTACAATTCTGTTCATCGCTAATATGAATAAACTAAATAATTCATGTTTTATAAAAATGGATAAATTTGTTAACATGACAGTTTTCTGCACAGGTCAAGCTTTTGCTTTTCAACGACACTGCACTGGACACAGAGGAGCACATTTAAACCTGCCACAACCCTAGCAAGGGTTAGCTGCAGGCAGCCTAATATTTAATATACTTTTCTAGTTGTTAGCCCAGGCTCACTGCAATTATTTCAGAAGCCTGTATTTCCTTCTGTTGGATTATTTTTCCTGCAAGCGCAGTATTTTAATAAATTGGAATACAGTGAAACCACTGGTGTATTTGACGGAGCAGCTCAACCCGCGGACCGGGCTCACTCCCAGCCGCCAGGAAAAGGAGCCTGTATTTCTGCTTCAGCTCGTCCTGGGGCACTTGCGAGCAGGCAGAACAGGATTAATGGTTATTTTACTCATCCACCTGAGGATGATCCCCATAACAGGATGATGCTCAATACAAGCCGCACATTTAAACAAGATGGGTTTGGGATGAGCGGATGAGGCAACCACCAAAGTTACTTCTCTGCCCTGATACAAGGTGTAGGATGCAAGGTGTAAATAATTGCAGAGAATTCATTCCCCAGTAGTTACTTGGAGTATATCCCCCGCCTTAGCAGAAGTGATTTCACAATATTAAGAAACCCCAAAGATTCATAATAAACACCTGAACGAACATTTGGACACTAATGATTTTCCTCATTGTCACCTTGATATTTTTGTCAGTATTTTTTTTATTTAATTACAGCTTAAAAAAAAATCTGAACTAAGATCAAAGGAAAGAAGTTCTCAGGCAAAAAGTGTTCAACTTGCCTTCCAATCCTATGCTTGCTTCAAATCCAGGTCACACAGGTAATTACTGTAATCGGTCTTCCTTTCTAACTGGCAAATCCCTGCATAAACCTACTTTATAGTTTTAATTGTCTGAAGTGACTAATTTACCATAGTTTTATATTGCAGTAACATATAAATGCACCTATCAAACAAGACTGCAGCTGCAGATGGAATTTTTTTTTTTCCATAGCTGAAATGCAGTCTCTTGGGCGTAACAAAATAGAAGAAAAGGTCGATACTGTGGCAAAGGAAGAGCTTATCCTGGATACCTGTATCAGGCTGTGGGAATGACAAGTCAGGCATATATGGACATACACACTTATATATACATGTACACAAATATGTATCATGAGGCAATTAATACTAACTTATTCACTTGGGAACAGCAAGGTACTCGCATTGGAGACAGTTACTTTACCTAAGTAAACACATCTGAGCCAGTCAATCAGGCATATATATACATATGTGTGTATATATATATACACACGCATATACATACATGTATATTAATATTCACACGTGTATATTATTATAATACAGTTTGCTTAAGATTACCATGAACACAGACTGATAAAGTGTCCATGAGAAGTTTTCCCTTTCTACAGTATCAGCTAAACACAGACACAAAATATACATCTACACTTCTGAAGAATTACCTCAAAGAAATGCTGAAATGCCTTATCTATTAAGGATGATAAATAAGTATATATTTTGTTGCCAATTCTTTCTTTTTGCCCTCCATGTGCAATTTCCTTGAGCACTACTTCTTTTTATCAGCTCTATACCATCTAGTCCTGGTAAGACCATGGTGTAGGGATGGCTCGCTCTTTCTCCCCAGCCAGCACCCCAAGACGGGCACGCTGTCCCTTGCTGGCTCAGTAGAAAAGGGAATCGAAATATCAGGCACTCCAATTTTTCATCTCATCTCCTGCTGACTCTCCACCCCCTGCACCTGCCTGCTGCTCATTCAGTCGAAGCTGGGACACGCTTCTGCTCGTTGCTGAAGACGCCGATACACAATTTACATGATAGCTACAAGCTCTGTCACAGGCGTATTGATTCAACACCTTGATCCCACGGTATTTGAAGCAGAGGAGCAGTAAAATTAGCTACTCTTTAGCACTATATTAAAGAGATCAGTAGATTCCCCTAGGATAAGAAGTTAACATGAGACGATGAACAGAACACGAGCAAAGTGATGAGAGCTGCAGAGGGGCCGAGGGGCTCTCAGCACCCTCCAGCATGGGCCACGCCAGCCATCAACCCACTCAGATGCTCCAGCAGCAGCTGACAGCGCTGAGACCTGGGGTCTTTAATATGGAATTCAGTGCAACCTGTAATGAATTCCACAGTTTCATAGTTTACCTTCTCCAGCAGCTAACTCCCCCCACACAGAGAGCCCCGAGGAGCTGCTTTGTGCTGCCTCCGAGTGAGCCCGCCAAGGAGGAGCAGAAGCCGCCACCAGCCAGAGCAGGTTGAGCCTCCAAGAACGGACACGGAGCCTGGCATAGCGCCGCGCACCACGACGGGCCCAACCTCCACGCTCACATCCTCCTGCCACGCTTCTTTTAGGCGAGCACTTTTATTCTGAACACTGTTACCAAATAGTAATCCATTTATTCCAACTCATTTATCTTTAAACTTAGTCTTTGACTTCCCCATCTTCTCCGGAACGCACTTTCGTAAATTTATAGGGCTCCCCAGAAGGCTACAAATCAGTGATAAACAAAAACTTCCTTTGCCCTGCCGTCGGAAATTTACTGCTTTGTCTCCAGGAAAGCTTGAAACGCTGGCATGACAAATGGGCCATGCCTTAATGGCGTTTTACTATACCACAAGGGTTAAAGCTGGAGGTTTTAAAGCTTTGCTGAAGCAGCCCACAGCTGCATTAAAGATTCAGTATTTCAGAGCTGCAAACTACAGTTTATTAATTTCTCAGTCATAAGTTAAGTACAGATGCCCACGCTCTGGAGTAAAACAGTAAAGCTAATAACTTTTATTTTCAAGTCTCAGCTGTCGAGCTGTTGCTTAAATGTAAAATTGCAATCAAATCTGCTTCAGAAAGTGCAAAGAAATGGAATAAGATAGTGCTGAGCACTCTGCATTTTAAGCTAAGTTAGAAAAATCAGCATATTTTCCAGTGAAGCTAAAATCCTTTCAACCTCTCAAAAGGGGTGCCTTTTGCTCTGCTTCACGACCAAACATTTATTTTCCATTTGAACAAACTGCAAAATACAGAGAGATTTAACAAGAACAGGCACTCATGGCACCACGCTCCTGCTAGCTGGTACCAGAAATGCTCCTCCCAGAAAAGGCAAACGCATAACTGGTTTGGGAGGCAGGCACACACCTTGCCTTGTACTTACTGCAACAGCTCACCAAGACAGCAACGCTGTGCAAAGCTCCTGCACCATTTAGTTGTGTTTTAAATGCATTTATCCCAGCACTATTTCCAAAATTGTCAGAAGTAATGAGAACAGTGCGGGTCTGTGCAGGGATGCTGGCAAACGCTTCCCCCTCTGCTGTCTCCCACCAGGGAGAATTTCAAACCCCATAAATCTTTAAGAGTCCATTGCTATGGTAGATGGATATGGGGAAGACAGGTAATGCAGGGTTAGACAAGCTAGTTGTTATGACAAGGAGGCTATCTATGTACTATGATTAGGTATTTATCGCCATTTCTATCATTCTGAACATCTGAAATCACACATAATCTCCAATCTCCTATTATTCTGTGATTCACGTATAATGGTTATTACAGACAAATGGGATAGTCAAAGATCAATGCGATGCATTGTTCTTTGTTACACATACCTTTATTTGATTGAGTCACTAGGCTTTCCAAAAGGAGTTAAATAAACCCAAATTGGGAATACTGAAAACTTGAAGTAATCAACCCCTTATTGGCTTGAAATTAGCCAAAACATAACCAAACTGTTATGTGCACAATATAAATCACATAAAGTGGACAATTCCTAAAATTCTCTCCATAACAGCTTTCCATAACTTTAATTTCATAAAATGTCCAATTTTAGAGTCTGAAGATCTTCTGAAAATATTGCTTTGAAAGCAAACGTTTCATTTGTAGCAGCTATGCTTCAATAGATAAAAGCAGAGAGAAGAAATAGACCACGAATTCTCTCATAGACTAACATCTATACAAACGAACATATACCTACCCGGCAAAAATGTAAGAGAGAAAATTAGAATCTAACTATCCACATCAGAGCAGCAGCAACAAGAAGACTTCTTTTATAAAACATATGTTATATGCCACTAAAGTAAACAAAGGTTTGTCTGAAACCATGGAGAAATTGGTACCTATCCCAAGAGACACGCAACAGGCTTTCTGAATGTCATCAGTGACACTCACTTCAGATATTGTGGTTTTTTTATTTATTTTTTTTTTATTTTTATTTTTTTTAACACCTCCTCTCCTATTACCATTATCACTGATCAAAGGAAAGAAAAAAAAAAATGAAGCAGGTAACTTGTCCTTAAAGAGTAAATAGAGCTTCACTCACTGATGCCTTACTTTTGATTCTGCTGAAAAAAATCATACAGTAGAAATATCTGCTTACTTTGTTATATGCAAAATATATATATTTAGATTGAACTACACAAGCTATTTCACATATTATAAACATATATATGTACAAAAACAAAACTAGAGTTTTGTGCTAGGAAGGCATTTGTAAAATTAGAAAAGTTATATGGTTATTTCAGAGATTTCACCCTTCTCAAAGGCCAGAGACGGTTTAGCAGCGAGTCATAAAACGTGCACAAAGCCAACAATGCAGTACTGGCTGCTCCCTGACCCATGAATCTAGCACCTGTAATGCAGCTCCAACACACGTGCACCTTTGTCATTGCACCTACAAGAAATACAGCAGGGAAGCAAAGCCATGCAAGTCAATTACTACTGAAGAAAGGGATGCAATAGGTGTTTGGATGTGATATTTGCTAGTGCCATACCTATTCTCTTTCAAAACCATTGTAAAAAATACAGCAAAAATGGCATATCACCAAGAAGTCTATTTGCCACCTAGAATTAGCCAAGCAGAAAAGAGACAATTACCCAAAATTTTAGGTCAGACAGGAGAGGAAACGCAAGATGGTTGTGTTTTATGACATCTCACACCTAAACTCACCTAGCAGTAGGTATTAAGCTCGCAAAAAAACAACATTGATCAAATGTGTAATGGAGATAAGCTGCAATTTAGAGAACATAATGCTCTACGAGAATTCAGTGATGTATTTGAAGACTAACCTTTATTTAAACTCTGTTAAATCTGCCGAGGAAGGTAGCAGCCACATGGCTGGCCAGCTTAGTTTCAGAGAAATCAAATCAGCCAGCAGCACCGGCGATTCATCTGCCTGGGCAGCCACAGGCTCCCAAGAGCCGCCCGTGCACTAGCTGTGCTATTAATGCACAGCCACCAGCAGGCAGGGAGCTTTTTCAGCAGCAGGACTCAGCTCTAGTCATCAAACGGCCCTGGGTCCCTGTCCTCCTGCTCGAAACACCACATGCAATGCCTAAAACCAAGGAAATCTGTCCTTGGCACCTACTGCCTTCTCAATGTCCTACTGCATTGCTGCATTTCAGTTGCCTGGATGCTTTTAAATTGTTGTCCTATATCAAGTATTCCTTACTTGAAAAAAAGGAGAGCCCCAGAGCGAGCTCCATCTCTAGCCCCACTCCAGCAGCGACCGCTGGTCCCTGCAAGGGACATGCTGGGCCGCTGCCACCCCAGCTGGGCACCTGGGGACGCAGGCAGCGCCACTGGAGCAGATCCGCGTGGGCACCGCGGTGCTGGGAACAGCCTGCGGCCGGGAAACCGCAGCACGTCAGGTCTGCCACAACAGGGGAACAGGCAGCTATAAATCTGGTTCTGCTGGGAAGCAAGGAAGAGGGGACAGAAATAAGACAGAGGACTATGCCTGGATCCTACTGAAATGGTCGTAATGGAATAAGACCAGACAGGAGTGTCACTAAAAATAGCTCTCCTATCTTCTGAAGAGGGCTTCATGTTTAAGAGGGACAAGCATCAGAGCTAAAACCAGAAGCCCACTGTTTGAGGAGAACTGTGTGACAGAAAAGCAAAGAGAACAAGAGACTCATGGTACTGGCATATTAGCAACAGTGCTATTATCTCAAAGCAAACACTAATTAAAAGATCTGGGATCATTCACATACCTCTGCAAATTTCTCTCACCAACAGCCTCTGTAATTCTTTTACTTAAAGCAGCTACTGAAAAAAAAAAAAAAAAAANAAAAAACTAGGAGATATAATAAAACGGTATAAAATTCAAGGAGCTCTTAAGTAGCAGCTCATTTTGCATTATCTTGATCATACCATGCTGGGAAAGCAGACCATTAATCCTCTGCCAGGAGGAAGGGTGCTGCTTTATTGCAGGATGCTGCTCTAATTGTCCTTGCTGCAAGAGCAATCACTCACATCACAGAGCACTTAGCCCTAACCTAAGCAAGAGGCAGTCGCTTCACAGAAAACTGTGAAAGGTTTCTCTAATACGTTTCTTTGAAAGAAAGTACTAATGTGAAACAGATGTTTATGGATTACACCAGAGAATGCAGAAAGACATATTTCATCATTATGTGGAGTAAGATATTACCCAAGGCAAATGCTGGTAATAAAGTTTTCCCAAATGATTCCTGTTGATATTGCAGATATATTATCCTAAATATAACAAGACCTTAATTGTCATAAGCAAAACAGGCACACGAATTTGCTAAAGAGAAGGCAACAGCAAGGAACTAGAAAGCAGACTTACAAAAGCACCTACAAAAGAACTGTTAGGTTCCATACATAGTTCGAAGGATGCAAAGGCTTTCACAATTTCTTTAAAACACTGCTTTGTCTCTAATATTAAAATTCTAGACTCAAAAAGGCTTTTTACCTGTGAGAGATGGAAAGCTGGGATATTGGGATATTGGTCATTCCAAGGAAAGATCTACAGGTTGTTCACGTACTCCTCAGAAGTCTCCCAATTTTCCTGTACTACGATGTCATCTGGCCAATTATTTAGTCAAAAAGACAAGGCTATTTTTGAGGCTGTGCTCTGTGGGAAGTCCCACAGGAACCTCTGGCGTGGAAAGCCTGCAGGACAGGAGTAACGGTCCAAGGAGGGGTGAGTCACAGTCCCACCTGAGCACTCCCACTGATTTTTTTGTCAAAAGCATCGTATGCACTCACCACTCTGGAGATGACGGTAGTGTCTACCTGCCTCATTTCTCTCCAAACCCTCCATGACGTCTCTTGAAAAATCATGTGCAACAGAACTGATCCTCCCACCCTAGTTGAACGGGGACGTGATTCAACTCCCACGGGGGTGACCAGCGAGCCAGGCTCTTCCCTATCTTCCCCAGAGGGGAGCGGGCAGCTCCAAGCTGCCCTTTCCCGGTCTCCAGCGTGAACTGGCCACGTTCACCGCATCTGGGGAAGACGACTGCCCTGCGCTTTGCTTTTTCTTGAGCATGTCTGATGCCATAGAACGCCAGAGCAAGCCTTTAGCCTTTAAAAAGAAACAAAACACAGAAATGAATGACTATGGGGCCCTTATAAATCAGATTTAGCACTTTTGGCTTTATGCTCAAGAATTTCTATACAATGCTGTCTGCCTTGCAGCAGTGGGGCTGCTCGGCTGGCTTCCCTCAAGGGCACTCTTCTCCCAAGACTACACTTCCACTCCTCTTCTGCAGCTCTGACATCAGAGGGAGATTTGGGTCAGAGAGCTCCAATTTCTGCTCATTTCAAGCAGACGCTGCAGTCCTTGTGGGAAACTGTTATTTGGGAAAATGTGCAGATTCATCACATAGCAACATGCAAGTCTGTAACTACCCCAGAGAGCCTAATAAACCCCATCAATATAACCCAAGTTGTGGAAGGGACATCATCCACCACGGCTAGCGACCGCGAGCCCCGACCCGCTCGGTGACCAGGCTTCTCCCTTCACTTGGGCTGTTGCCTCGGCTGGGGACACTGCTCCTCACCCTGACCAAGTTGCCAGCCCCCTGTCCCCGTGGTTTTGCTGGGGGATGCAAAGATGCCCAGCACATACATAATGACTGCATCAGAAAGCCATTTCCCCACCTCCCTCCCGCTTTTCGAAGCTACTAGAGAAATCACAATTATTCATCTGCCTTAAATACTTAAGCGTTTTGTGACTCTAAGATATGAGCAACTGTCAGCCAGTATGGAAAAATGTGAGCAGGCAAGAAAAACACACTATTGTCAGATCGCTATTTATGCTGCTATGTTCTGTTAGACATTTTTCAGGAGCATTAATGCAGCCCAGAAGAATGATTGCTGCTCCATCGCTGCGGGAAAGTTTGTCTGGAGATCACAGCGCTGGATTTTTATGCTTCTCTAACAGCCACTAGTAAAAACGCTGTGCTCATTTCAAGGCAACAAATCCACTTTTGCTTTTTCCTTTTAAACACTTTCAGCTGAAAGCATGAAAAACCAAATGGCATTTCCATTCTGAGATTAGTGGCTAAAAAATTTTGAGGATGCACTTCTGAGTTTTCATCTCAGTAATATTTTAATGTATTAGTTATATTTATCCAAACAGTTGGAAAAAAAAAAAAAAAAAAAAAAAAAAAACTCTTTCATTACTGTCATATTATATTCCTAAAGCAAAGTACTATTGGTAATTATTTTGCACTACTTCCATTTTAAAAAACTCAGGGTATAACAGCATTCACAAGAATCATAGGAGAGTACATACAGTTTCAAGGCAGTATTTAACTTATTATAAGAAGTTAATGAACATCTTTGCCTCAGAACTAAACAAGCTGAAAGCTTTTTCTTATTTTTATTTTCAAGCTTCTCTACAGCCTTGTATTTCTCTTGCATACATACTCGCTGCTGAAGATCCAAAAAAAATTCAAGAAAAGCACCAATTGATGTGTCAATTAAAAATATATTTTATTTATAACTGTAAACTGTGCCCAACTGGTGAAATACTTGCGGTTTTTTATTTATTTATTTATTTTGTCTTCAAGAGCTGTTTTCTGCATTCCAAGATCCTTTGAGCCTTTATTTCTATAGCATAAAGGCTTAAAAATTATGAACATGTTAACACAAAACTGTAGATGTTTCCTTCCTTTTAAGCTATTAACAAAAGCTCTATTACCATGTAACAAAGAATATCTGTTTATTTTGAGTAAAGTCGCTCATTTGATGATTTTAGTAATGATGATTACATGACATACATTAGAGTTACGGATCTGTATTCTAGCTAAACGAGGCTGTATGTGGAGCTGCCAGACTGGGGAGGCAGCAGAAACTTTCACAGATAAGGGTGAGCAGACCTTTATTTTTAGCACTCGATTCATCTGAAGACTCCCAAATGCAAATGCACAGCAGAGATCGCCTTGGAAACTGCCGTGCTACCTCAAAGCCAGAAGCTAAATTAAGAGAGCACTAATTACAGAGCGCTGGCCTACCAACTTGGAACTGATGCTACGACACCATCGCTTCATTACTGACATAACTGTCAATTTAAACTAAGCACACAAAACCCCAGGAAACAAATCATCTTTCTGCACCACTTTCTGGCTTTACACAGACAAACTGAGAGCAACTCAGCATTACTTACCAGTGGGGAAATGAAGGAGCTACCACCAAGTTCCTCCTTGGGGCTTCATAAGCAGCTTGAGCACCCGTTTCACACCCAAGGTGCTGCTGGCACAGGAGCGGAGCCGCTCGGCCGGGCCCCGAGAGAAGAGGCTGCCCTCAAAAAATGATGCAGCTGAGTAACAGCTCTCAGGCAAGGCAAGGACATCTCGCTGAAGCATCGTTTTAGCTACCAGGAAAACATTATCTCAAACGTCTACCAGAATGAGGAGCAAGAATACAGACAGGCAACTACCCAAAACTGCTTCATAAAACCAAAAAAAGTCACAAAAAGGACCAAATTCCTGGAATTTTTAGAAATAAGCTTCCAGGGAGCCACCTAGGCTCACACTGGTTTTCCTCTCTTTTTGCTATGAAGAGTGGCATAGTTCTCAGAAATACTAATCCCACATATATAGAAGCAGTTTCTTGCACTGTAGCCTCAGCCAAGGGATTTCCCAGCACAGCAGCCCAGGCACAAACGGGCTCCCAGCCCATAATAAGTCACCACGTAGCACAAGGTCAGAAAAGAAGACAACAAGTGGGAAAAAAAATATAGGAAGTATTTGCAGTTACTAAGTACCAGACAAGAAACCCAACCCACCTCCAGCAGCTGCAGCTGGTTTTCTAACACGCAGGGTGAAGCTGAGCACACGGGAAGGATGACCACGGATCAGACGTGATCTGTGGCCCCACAGGCACCGCGCGGTGCGTTCCCTGCGCGGCCCTTCCAACAGCGTTCCGTGTAGCACAGCTCCACATCCACATCTGCAAGAGTCACTCTTCCCCTCTTTTTATAAAGTAGAGGTACATCCTATGAGCAGGTTATTGTTCTTATTTTTCCACCTCATCTATTTAATGTTCTTATTACTGTTAGTTAAAAGAGTTATCCCAGCAAACATCTTTTCATTGGCTTGACTTCAATATTTTTTTTTTCTTGGAGCATAGTTTAGAATCTGTCTTTTAAACTGTGCAGCAGCACAATGCTACTTTGGCTTTATTCATTAAGTGACAGAGAAAGAAGTAATACGAAAAATGTCAGAGAAGCTATTTTTCAGTTTTACGTTATAACATCTGTATTGTTTTCAGTACATACCTTCACTAGGATGCAACCTAAGATAACAAAACCCAAAAGCATTTTGCATACACTTTGACAGAAAAAAAGAGTAATGTGCCAATTTTCACAAAAACTTCAACAAGAAAACAACATAAGTGAGTAATTACGATTTCCTTGGATTTTGATAACCATTTATAATAAAAAACTTTATAATGAAATTCAAAGCATTTTCATACATTATGTTCACCGCTCAGCATTATCTACAAGAAAGTCCGTATCTTAATAAAAATGTGAATAGAAAATTGAGTGTAGCTAGACAACTTTAAGCAATTTCAGCGTGTGCAGTGCAGGTTGCAAACAGCATCGTTTTGGAGTATTTTTGCACCAAATTTTCCAGATTAAAACTTTTAAATGATTTTCTTCAGTTCCAGATTTAAAGGCCTTTTCTGTAAACAGCAGCGTTTTGAGAATTGACTTACGTTTAGCTCCAGGCGCGGCCACCACCACAAGTCAGATGCCTGCAGGCCCCGAGGGCCACCACTGCCTCCTGCCACTTCCAAGCCCTGCCCCTAATTACCTTTGGCTGGCCCTAAGCAGGAGTTCGGGAGGTAATCAAGGCNTTTTGAGAACTGACTTACGTTTAGCTCCAGGCCTGGCCGCCACTACAGGGCAGACGCCCCAGCGCTCGGCCACAGGTCCTGCCTCGGCCCCAGGTCCGCCGCTGCCTCCCACCTCTTCCAAGCCCTGCCCCTAATTACCTTTGGCTGGCCCTAAGCAGGAGTTCGGGAGGTAATCAAGGCACATGTTGAGTTGGTTTAATTGGCAACGTGCACCATGGGGCTGGGTAGCCAGGGCAGGCACGTGGCAGCTCTAGGATGTGTGTGGCACCGCACAGGGCACGCACGGTTCTGTCCAGCACCCAGCAGGCCCCGAGGCAGCTCGGTGCACAGAGCTGCGCTCTTGCAAACCACACAGCAAAGCAGCAGCCACCAGCTGAAGCTAATTTATCCAAGCAGGGACCCAAAATACTTGGCTTTGAGTTTTATATTACAGCAGAAATCAAGTAGATCTGGGCACCCCAGAGATCTTCCTGCCCAACACTTGTGGATTTTTTTTTTTTTTTTAAANTGGAACACCAGAGAGCTTCCTGCCCAGCACTTGTGGAGTCTTTTTCTCTTTTTTTTTAAATGAAAGTAGTGATTTGAACGTATTACCTTAGATGCATTAACACAGCAGTAGCAACAGANGTGACTTGAGCGTATTACCTTGGATGCATTAACACAGCAGTAGCAACAGAGCTGCTGTCTCCTATGGCTGTTTGTGGTCTGGAGCAGCCAGAAAAGCTGCTCTCGGGCTGCTCCAGATGCCCAGCGTGCCCTGAAGCAGCTCGTGCGACACCAGTGCCGCTGAGCACAGGCACCCGGCGACCCCAGCGCCGCACGCGCTTCCCGCACGGCTGCTGCAGCCCCCAGAGCCTTCCTCCCTGCTTACACTCTGCAGAGGGTAACGCTGCTGCCGCGCAGTATCTTCCCGTTCACTTGCCAACACAGAAAATCCCTCCGTCTTTCGGCAATTATTTGTATTTCTTCAACATTGTCACCAGTGTTTCTCTAGGGAGTCCACCATTTGGAAAATGACTCCCAAGACTCTGAGGAGACACATCCGAGGTAGGACACAAAGAGCCAAGAAGCCAGGTCACTGTCCTATAAATGAAGCAATGTTACTTTTTCATACGGGTCTACTTTTCTGCACAGGGCTTGAGAGTGGAAGTCGATGCATTTATTCACAGATAGGGGAGCTATGAACGTCAGAGTAAAGAAGTCTGTTCGCTAAATGAGAGCTGAGCTGTGACAGCCAGAGCACCAGAACTCATAAAACTTAGGCGCAAGTTTCAGAAGGGTCGTCATGCATCACCCCAGATCATTAGGCTGGGTAGCAGGAATGCAGGTCATCACTTTGGCAAGCCTGATGCAGATGCGAAACACAAGCGATCACTGTCAAGACTACTGTCAAAAGAGACAGTAGCAAACAGGAATTCAATACTAACAGGAAGAAAACGCGATTGATCAGTATGACAAAGGGCATGCAGACACAAAAATGCTGAAGATGGGATCACTGGTTAGAGAAATTCAGTTTCTTTAAACATTATACACATATATCAGCAACAGACAGTCTAGCTTTTCAGCAGCAGTATTGGTAAGCGTTTTATAGCCTATCTGTATTACTGTATATAATTTATGATTATATTTTAAAATATTTTACTTGAAAACTGTGCAGAATGATGATTGATTATTCATTAAAAAGCAGATTAACTTCATATGGGCTCTTTTCCACATTGCTCATACTGACAACTCAAAATTACACTCCTGAGGAACAACTTCATGGCTGATCATGTGGTTCATTATTCCTAAGGTAAATGTGGGGATCAAATTTACTGTACGTAAGAAAATACATCATCTAAAACTGTTGAGACAGAAATGGATATTTAACATAGGCATCCCGATATATCAGACATTAAGCTTACTGATTTTGATTAAGATACAGGAACATACAACAAGCTTATAAACAATATTGAGTGAGCAGAGCCAGTTAAGACTAGTGCTTTGCAGCCACCAACACCAACTACACACACTGCTGCTGGAGCCCCAGACTCCTCCCTAGCTGCCTAGATGGAAAGATTTCCAGATTTACTTCTTCATGCTTTCCTCTCACTTGAATGATGAAAAAAAAGTAAAGGAACCTGCTTAAATTGTTGAGATAAGATTTTTTTGAGCTGCACTCTAGGACAGAATAGATTACAGTGTAAGTATAAAAGGTCTTTGTTTTACTGTATGAAGAAATGAATTTACACAGGTGAGCAGATACTTGGCACTTGAAGAAAGTCCTCATTTTCATTACAATTTGAAAACATCTAAAAGCAGTGGCAGTCTCAAAAAACGATAGCTAATATTACATTTTCTTATACAACAAGAACCTCATGTCTTCTTCCTTCAGTGGTGAAAATAGTTCATGTATTTTGTTTTTAATCCTTTCAATGAAGGATCAATTCAGGTCGGGATGAGGGAAAATGTACATGTTGTTGTGCCCTAGGCACCACTCATATACATTCATGTTGCTGTTGCAGAAGTAAATTAAGTTCTCATTTACCCCATCGGATTTTCACAAATGCAATTAAAGATAGGATATCTCAGTGCAAAAGATGTCAATGAATTTCACACGTATATCTTAAGGTAAAACATATCATTTACATTTTTATTCCTACAATAAAAATATTATTTTGGAATCCATGCAAGCACAAATAATTAGTATTATAATAAATCCTTAAAGTAGCACTCTATTTGAGCTTTCATAATGCTTTTACATTAATACTGCTGTTTGAAAGCATTGCCACCCTGTAATGTCGTACAATTCTGACAAGTGCTAAAATGACATATCTGACTACGGAAGCGAACAACAGTGAAGCTAAGATCATTCTAAATTGGGAGAAATTGCAGTAGAAATTATCAGGAAGATATCTAAAGGGGAAAGGAGCCTTTCAATTGATACAGGAACACAGTAATTCCCCAAGGGGCTAAATGCAAGGCACACTGGACTAGAGGAGAAATTTCTGAGATGCAGAAATCTATATAAGTCCTGGGCCTCCCAAGAGCCAAGCTGCAAAGGTTTCCTTAGTGCTCTTTGTCAAAATTTCAAGTTATTGATGTTCCATAGGAAACTCGTTATTTCTGACTCGGAAGACACAACGAGAAGCTTTTTTTGGGCTTTTTCACCCCTCCCTCTCCTGTCTCCATTTGAGAAAGGAAAACAAATAAAGGACACGCACAAGTTTTAGCAATGAAAGCACATAGAACCTTCTTCTCTAACTCAAGTGTCATGATTTTTTCCTCTCACAGCCCCCAAATACTTGAATAAACAAGCAAAACTCAGGCTCTGGAACACACCTCTTACAGGCAGCAGGGCAGCACAGACATAAGCCAGCCTTAGAACTCCATAATATGTAATGAGACTCTGCTAAATAAGAATGTTTTTCATTTTTTTCTTTTGAATATAGCAGATGAAATAACAGAAATCATCAAGCCCTACTTCTAATATGAACCCACACCTGGGCACACGTACCACACAAGCACCTACTCACAGAAAGCCACTAAGTAGACCTTAAAAGCCACTGCAGGCCTATCTGCTAGTGCTGTTGTTATGCCAAGGTCATTCATTAAGGAAGGTTTTAGAATGGACCAAAGTTGACCCCAGGTTTTAGCTGACAAGAGGAGAAGCATCAGCCTTTAGCAAGTGAGTCTTTCTCCCGCACTGGAACAAACCCGGGACCCAACCAGGCCAACGCAGGTAAGAAGCAGGTGGGACAAGAGCTCTGGAAAGAAAAAGGCTGGCCTAAAAGCCAATATGTGATTTTTCATGTGTTCTTTTAGATAAAGGTGAATCAATATTGAAAGTAAGTTGGAATTTTATTAACATCAGAAATAAAAACACAACAGTAATAAAAAACAGAAGGCCAAGAGAAGAAAAAATAGACCAAACTCAGTAAAAACAATAATAAAAAATAGGTTCTACAATACAAAGCACCGTGCAGAGAAATCCTCTTCTACAGCAAGAGTGACAGAGTCCTTGGTTTATAAAGTTCCTATAAGAAAGTAAGTTAAGGTTTTTATAAAAAGAGACGATGGATTTACAGTTAGGTGATAAAAAGATAAAATTAATATGAGTCATCACATACAATTATAAAAATGTAATATTCCATTATTCTATAGAAAGAGCGGAACTTCAAAGCCACATAAGAGTTGTTTTCCCTATCCTTTTTCTAAAGCATAACAGAGATCCATACTGACACCCTTTTCCCCATGTCCTTCCTCTAGTCTTTCCACCCAAAATTTTAAATGAGGAGAAAATTTAGCAGCCAAAATACGTCTCCAGTTCGCTTATAAACATAGCGTAAAGCTCAACAGCAGTCTTTTCCAGATGAAGTGTGTTAGAGTTTGAAATCACAACTTCTCAGACTAGACTTAAAAGGAAACTTCTCAGGATACAGGTATGAATAGACTTAGTTGATTTCCCTACCCAAGATGGTCCTCAGATTTATGCTTATTCTCTGAACATGTGTAGCACAGAGACAGTCCTTGGCATAAGAACAGCCAGAATTCACTGTCTTTCCATTTGTCCTAACAAGGTGTCTTCATCAACATATTAATTCCTGGAAATGTCATTTGAAACTCCTAGAAAAATGCCCTGAAAAGAACTTAGTCAAATGTCCCTGAAAAGCACTTAGTTAAAGGAAGATGAAAATCACAAACACTTTGAATTTAATAAGCCAACATTAAACATTATGTGCTGTGATTGCAGGCAAACCATACTAAAGTGAGGAAAAAAAAGAACCTATTTTGAGAAGAAAATGCATAGGCAAACCAGTTTAATAAGCTTACTAGAGTAGAGTGCTCTATGATTTAAAACATTTAAATATCTTATAATGATTTTTCTGATTGATGAGCTAAAAATACACAAAGCAAAACATTGAGAAAGGATGCAAGAGAGACAAAGATGAGCTGGTATTTTCTGAGAGCTGAACTCCCTCCCATTAACAAGTAACTAGCACAACTGTCACGCAGCTGAGGAAAAGAGTGCCCACTAGCCCCCAACTACACATTCGGCTACACAGTAATTCTCCAATCAGAGAAGCAGAATAAGGTCTTGCAGGAAGGCTTAATATAACCCTGATCCTGGTGGAGTTAGCTATGGATTTGAGTGGACAAAGTCAGAGAACAACAGTGACATAACTCCAAAACTGCAAATCTATGAGTTTGCATCCAAGTAGATGAAGATGTAGCACCAAACATTCATTTAACTCTCATCCCTTCGCAATGCATGGAGTTCATTCTTTCTCTCTCCACAACCCATGTGGAGTAACACATAACCTCAGTCTTCATCTCTTACCTTTTGTCCAAGTTGAATGGAAAGAAGCAACTCTCATATTTCAAGAAAACAAGTTTCAACTGAGAATGGGAACCAAAACCAAATTAAACTTGTGCAATACATCACAAATAACTTGATGCCCAGAAGAAACCAATTACTTAAATGGTTTATTCACCACTTGCACTTTTGTTTTAGAAAAATTAAAAAAGTCAGTACTCTATGGCATCTTTGAAGACAGGTGAAATATTGGATTGTAAAGTGTCGTGGTTTGGTTAGTTTCATAGGTCTTACAGAAGCACCTACTATAAATGTACGTCCTTATACAGTGCATGAAAAACAGCTCATATGAAGCGATGCCATTAAAACAGCGTGAGCAGCATTAAGTCTCAGCCCATGGCTATGACCAATGCTGCTGCAGTGATTTGAGTTCAGATGAAACTGCCCGACCTTGCTTCCTCGTGCCAGCCGGAGCAGCCTCGCAGCAGGCACCCAGCGCCAGCCAAGACGCCCTCCAGCATCGAAGACATCTGCATCGTGCAGGCAGAGAGGACACAGGGCTTAGGGACAGAGGTGGCGGGAGGCCAGAAGAGATGCTCGATGCCATTTCACTGGCTTTCAGGACCCAAGTCCTCCTCCTAGGAACTCCTCAGCCAGCTTGAGCTTGCAAAACGCAGCTGGAAAGCAGCGGGATACCCAGCAGGGCAGAGCTCCCAGGCATCCCCCAGCTGCTCTGCCAGCAGCCTTCCCTCTCAGAGAACTGTGGTGCAGAGCCAGGAGGAAAACAAGGCAAATCCCCTCAGCTGCTCTGTCCTATTTCCCAAGGAAAACATCAGACACTTCCTTTATGCCTGGTTTATGACTTGGATAAATTTGTTTTCTTAAGCATTACTAGGAGAGAGGTAAATATAGCACTTCAGCTCCTTTGCTTTACATTGGCAGACCATTCATGATAATGTATGTTTCCTTTGAGTCCCCAGATAAGTATTAAAGTTAAGATCCCCCGAATTAAGGAAGTGTCAGTTTGTAGTCTTTAATATTAATAAAGTTAATTAGGCAGAAAAAGGACTGACTTAGCACACATTAAGAAAACGGGCTTGTACTGATACATTTCCTCTGCCAACCCACACGAACATTTCTCATCCTGCATGAAAAGCTTCCTTTCATGTGTGTATTCAGAGACTTGAATGGCAGAGTTTTGCAAATGCTGTAAAGATGGTGACAAATTTGCAGTGAGAAACCAGAAGGAACTGGGGTGTTTCAGCTCCTGCAGCTCCCGCATCCCTCGCCTCCTAAGGGGCTGCAAACCAACCTCATTTTCCAGCTGGAAGAAAATCACTGAGGAACAGCCCTTGCACACTCACGTGAGGGATAGCTACAACACTGCTGAATGTAAGTTTTACAGGTTTGGTTAAGGAAATAGAGGGTTTTGTTATTACTAGTTAGCTGGTTTAAAGTTTCTTTGGTTTGGTAATAGTCACTGCAACCAGAACCTCACATCCACATGGGATATGGTCCTCATAGGGGAAGGAAAGCACAGTGGGCCATGTGCTTCAATAGACTTGCTGCAGAAATGCCCTCTTGATGTAACCCGAGGGTTTGCAGACCCTCACAGAGGAGGTAACTATATCACACGGAGGTCTCAGCCACTTAAAAGTGATTATATATCTGAGTATGTAAAGTTCATCCTGGCTTTTCTCCTTACCTCATGCAACACCCTCTAAGCCATACAAGAATACAAGAATTGCTGCATATGCTCATATAGATGTACACTGCACTATATCAATTTTTCCTCTTTCTATTAGGAGAAACAGATTGCTGTGCTCAGTCTTTCCAGCCGCATTGCTGGGAAGTTGTGTTCAGCCTCGCTGACATTCACATAGATCTGCAAGCCTGGTATTCTTTGTTCTGCACTTTAGCTGTATTTAATCTTCAGCATTAGCTAGCAGAGGTTCTTGGTATACAGAAAATAGTGCAGATATGTGTAATCATCACGCCAGCATCTGCACCTCCCTACACATTGCTCAGCCAGAGCCTGGAAGGTAAGGAGAGTGCAGCTCCTAGGAGGCTGCTGCACGTGCAACAACGCCAGGCAGTCCAGCCTGATGAACTGGTCAGCATTGTGTGTGGCACGTGTCTGCTACAAGTGCTAAGTTTACTGCTCAGTTAACTAACTTACTACCTCTCCATAAAGCTGCACTTCAGATGGCTGCCAGAACACACCATTCTCCTCAGAAACCTCATGGGCTTGTAATCGTAAAGCAAAGGGCAAGAGTAGGGGATGGGGAACATTATCCATCATTAACTATTCCCCTGCATGCAACTACGGCTCTTGGTTACACTATGTGCCAAATGCTTCCATTTCAGAGGCAGTCATGCTGATTTGAGCCAGCCGTATTCATTTCCCCACTGCAAGGATTGGCATCAATAGTCTTTGAAAGCACGATTATTACATACATGATATATCCCCTAAAAGTATATTAATTTATTTAACAAAGCAGTAGAATCACAGTGTTGAAGGTACAGCAACAGATAGTAATTTGATTCTGTATTATATAATGAGAGTGTAAGTATCTACTGAAATACGGAACGTAAACATCCAGGAAGACGTTACTGCTTACATAACTAGTGAGCCAAATACTGCAACCTTCTAGTTCCACAATATTCCTTGCAGCTTTCAAGGTTTACGCTGCTGTGCCACTCTGAAATCACTAGGACTGTTTATGCATATAAAATTATAAAGTATGGAAGCTTTCTTATGCCTACTAAAAGATTTGAAATATACTATAAAATCATTTTAAAAAGATTTTATACTTGGCATTTTATGAACTGTTTTTAGGTGAAAGATCCCGCATGCATAGGCAGACGCCCAGCTGATATCTATCATCTTCCTTACGTGCATATTACTTTTACCAATTCCTCCATGTGGTTTTGGAACAGGATCTTAATGGAGAGCACAGCAGACTTGCTAATGCACGGAGTTACAGAAACCAGCTTGCTGTTCAGGAGTTCTTCATGTGATTCAATATGCAGATGAAATACCTCTTATTTGTGGAATACATTGTACCGTTTCCAACTGAAGAGTTATTGGTGGAGAGTTATTGTGAATAGTAAAACCCTGACAGATATCAGAGCTAGAACAGAACCATCACCAGTGCGTCACTGCCACAAGTACAGACACAAGCAAATTAACTAACGGAGATCCTTTGGAAAACCTAGCACTTCAGAGCTGGGATGCTGGTGCTGTTTGTTCATATGGCAAAAGACTGCAGAAATTTCAGAGAACTTTCAGAATACTAAACAAAACCCCTTGTTTGTGTTCACCCAGGGGAAACTCAACACGGGGCTTTGCTGAGCCACCCTGCCCGATGCCATAAACCCCCATTATCCACAGACAGGGCGATGAAGCAGCAGCTCCCTCTATTAAAGTAACAAAGCAAAAAGAGCAAGGCAACCAGCTGCAAAACAGACACCAAGTTAAGCACATTATGCTCTTCTTTCTGACTGAAGACACAATAATCTCCTAAAGGTTAAACTTTTCCTGGAGAGAATTAAAGGATCCAGCTGGGGGTCCAATTCCCAGTTCCCTATGTCTTATGTTCCACAAAAGACCATGAACCTCGGCTACAGGAAAGCAACCAAAAAGGCAGAGTTTGCTATATGGCCTGTATCATGAGGCACCTCTGAAAGAGGCACCTCAGCAGCAGTGGGCTGGACTGGTAGGGTTCTGCACAAGATGTGTTTTTCAGGTGCACATTTGGAAAAATTCGTACAAAAGATAAATCACCTGAAATGAAAATGGGACACATATAGTGTTGCTTTCCTAGCACAGGAAAAGTTGAGATGTGAGCATCTTTCTTCAAGAGAGCCACAAAACAGGTCAAACCTCTACAGAGAGCTGGCTCTTCAGCACACCATACTGAACTTAAAGCACACACAGTCACTGAGAAGATGTGAAACAACATTTGTCATGTAACTATCCCACAGAAGTATCAACATGACAACTGGGAAACCTCAAACATGAAAACAGCAACCCCAGATAAAGCATCCCCATGGAAAGGAACTCAAGCTGTATTTCATCATCATTTAAAAATAATGACTAGCTCAAGCCTTTCAGCATTGCTCAACATCCCAGGCTGACATTCCAAACTTATGTAAAGGGAGGTCCCTTAAACTACACTTGGCTCCCTACGGTGCCTCTCAAAACTGTGCTGGGTTCTTACCAAAGGGCCAGATGCTCTTCTCCTCTGTGCATGACTGAAGCATAGAATCACAGAATGCTTAAGGTTGGAAGGGACCTCTAGAGGTCATCTAGTCCAACCCCTGCACATGCGCTTCCTCCCCACCCTATATATGGCAAGAAATTACAAGTCTGATTGCCTCACCAAGAGTGGTTGTACAGTGACAGGCAACTGCTAATGATTCAAGCAAGTTATCACTGACTCCAGAGTCTGCCTGGGGGGCCGTGCCAGCCGACCCTCCTAGTCACTACGTCCCCAGCTCAGATTTTGACTTTCTTCAGTGTTGGAACTGGATGGAGAAATTGTTACAAATATTTTCATAATTTTTAGTCGTCAGAGGGTCATCTGATTGCAATCTGTTGTTAAAGAAAAGCACAACAAAGTTACCAAAGACAAAACCAACAAATGCCTTTTTATTTCTATCAGCTCCCTTAGCTAAGTCATTGTTCTTGAGAAAGGGCTAACTCGAGTATCTCTGAAGAACATCAAAACCAAACCCAGCCCAGCTGCGTATCACCTTATTCTGCAAGAGACGCCAAGCTGTACTGCAGAAGAACTGGGCTATCTTGAGGAACTCAATTAAAATGGATTGGGCAAATGCAAGAACACCATTTGAAAGAATGAACTAATTCTGTTCCTTTTATTTAGTCTGTCTAAGTATTTAATTCTAATTAGATGGAGAAAGAGAACTGAACTGCAGTAGTCATTGACATTTCATTAATGTCTGGTGTTCCATTAGCAAACAGAAAAAGCCCAAGTAACAGAAACTCAGGACTACACCTTCCCAGAACAACAGAAAAAGGTAACTTAAAAAACCCTAATAGAAATCTCAAGTGATGGCAAACCTGTGGGTAGGGCAAGTTCTGAAAAGTGGGATCACTCTACCCAAAGGTCTAAGGGGGCCACTAACTCTGCTCCTTGGCTGAGGCAGAGCCTTGAGCTTCTCCACCTACATTCACCCAATACTGGTCTACCTGAAGTTTTACTTTAAAAGGAGACATCGTTACCTTAACTATATCACTCTGATAGTTACAGATATTTCCACACTCCCTCCCCATTATACCTCATGCTAATAAAATGAACTTCTTAAACCTCTAGACAGATCTGAAAGAAAAAACAACCAATCCTGACTGGAGGGAAGAGAGAAAAGGAAAAAAAAAAAAAAAGAAAAAAGGAAGACACACTTAAATTTTGCTCTCCTAAAAATTACAAGAATTACTTTAGAGAATTTGTAAGTACGTCTTGCTTTATGTTCTCTATTCCTTTTGATCATGTCATAGTAAAGTCATTCTGGATGAGCTTATTACCCAAGAGGTCCAAAGAACTCAGGCAAAGGGTGGTTTAGATATACCCTGGAGCCTCATTAATCCCCCAAGAGAAGATTCCTCAGAAGCTCCAGCTCTCCTCACAGAGCAGATAACACGGGCATAGCTAGATCAAAACTAAAAGAAATCACTTTGTCCTTAAAGTTAATTGCTCCTCTGTACTTCCTAGCAGTTATTTTTCTTAATGCAGCAGCTGATCTCTGATGGCCTCCATTATTTCACATGATTAGAAAAGGTTTTTCATTTTATGAACATTTCACCGGGTAGTGATTAAACGTGAAGACTTTCATGGCTGCCCTTCTATCCTGTTTTAGGAAAGTTCAGAGATGAAAAGCAACATTTACCCTTGCAAATAACTGCCTGATAGGGGAAGGGCACAGGAAGAGCTCCACCTGCTCACAGAGTAGATCAAGAGAGAGAAAAAGATGAGACAGAAGATTTGAAAATATCCAGAGTAGGGCTTAAACCTTTATTAGCTTCTTGATATCTGTTAAGGTTGTTCCATGTGCCTACGCTTGTTATGCAAGTTTCTAAAGACTTGTATTTCATTAGATAAAGTCTGAGGCTTTGTACCCTTCTCCTAACCTCTCCCTGCCACCACAGCCTCAGAACTCCCTTGTGATCCCAAGGAAAAGCCTCGGAGCACCTCTGCAGGAAAGTACCAAAAAAAACAGTCCGAGAAACAAACAAGAGAGAGACCCTAGACAGATAAGACAGAAACCTTGTAAAAACAAGACGTAACAGCCCTTTCCTTGGGGTGGCTACTGCATTGCTTATTCTAGCCCACGTGGGCCATCGACCTGAGCTACACAGAATCAGGCATCCATCATCTAGGCCAACTAGAGTGTCATTACACGCAGCCTAGACAGCAGATTCTTCTTGTGCATCCTGTTGTGCATCCACACTCCCAGTGCCACGCAGCCTTCCCAAGACGCCACTCTCATCACTGCTAAAGCCCCTCGGCTTTTCTGCTTCCTTTAGTGCTTCTCCATGACTCCGGAACAGCCTGGGTTCACACCTCAGTACACCTTCCACATAGAGGATATTTCAAAATATATATATTAACACAACAGTACTTGAATTGCTAGCATCAAATTGAGGAGAGTTTTTCTAACAAAAACGCTTTCTGTCCTGGGCTGACCTTAATGTCTTTGTGCAATAATAACTTATAGGTCATACAGGTCCTCTGCTGTATGAGAGGAGAGGACAGGGGCATGCAGTGCCGTAGGGAACTGCAGCTTTCAGAGCCCCCCTTGCACACAAGCCCTCCCAGCCCTTCTCAGGGCACTGCTAAGCTGCAGGAGTTGGTTCATGGATTGTACTTGGTTAAACAAAAACAACAACAACTCCCTAAAATACATAGATTTATACTGGAAAACTAGCTAAACAATTAGACAGGGATTTTGATTACCTTAGACATTTACTTTTATTAAAAACATTACTCAACTCTGAATATGGATTGAGCATTTCACACTGTGTTCAATCAACCATAATACCGCCACCTCCCAGCAGGCTATAAGCTGAGCTATAACTTGATAGCACAGCGTGTGAAAGAAGACTCTAGCCACAGATTTGTCCCATTGATCATCCTAATTACTGCTGCTGCATTAGCATTGATATCTGCATCAAACTCCAGATGTTGCTGCAAATTCCTAGACAACAGAGCAATGTCAGCATGCGAAGGGAAACTGCCAGGCACGTACCAATGCAATACGAGGCTTTTCCTTTCCAGATCCTGCTCCAAGCGCTACACGTGCTGGATCCCTGCCCAGGACGACAGCCCCAGCTGACAACACGTGCAGCCCCACACGAGAGCTGCCAACACAACCCCCTCCACGTCTCACGCTTCCCCATCAAGCACAAGCCACGCTTTATGCAACAGTTAACAGAAATATTAAAAGCAGAGAGAAATGAGGAACCCTCTCCTTGCACGGGTCATGGCTAGCATTTAGATAGCTAAGAAAATGAAGAAGAAAGGTAGTTTGTGAAGTGTGATATTGAAACACATTAATACTGATGAGACACTGATTGATCAGCAGCTTGGGGTGTTCATAGCTAAGCCCTGTGCAGGGCAAGTACCTCATTTCAGGATGGAAAAGGACAAGAGCAAGAAAAAGCTCATGTCAAAGCTCACCTGGAGCACTTGTAGCCGTGCAGGCCGGAAACAGCTGTTCAAAGTAACAGACAATGGGGAATCAGAGTCTTTAACAAATATTATTTTACCAAGTGATAAAATACATTTCCTTCCTACAAACTCAATAGACTATTTGATTCAAACCTCTCTTCCTGTGCAATCCTTTACATTAAGGGATAAGAGATTTGTCACTGCACTCATATACCCACAGAAAGGCAGCCCTGCAGATGAACCAAGCTGTTCCACAGAGCCTCACCGCTACCTTATAACCCTGGGCTGGGGCAAGAATCAACCTGAGCTTTCTATAAAGCTTGTAAACCTCTTCTCAGCTTAATCCTTTAGTCCACAGTCATGCAAATGGCTTGGGGATTTGCTCAGCAGTAGCACGTCCTTGTCCCCTGTGATAAAACACACACCCCATAACTCATTCGATCCAAGTGAGTCGGTCTCAGACAAACAGTGGGTACGATAAACAAGTGGCAGAAACAGGCAGGAGCTCCCTCTTCATCTACCACTTCTGCTCAGCTGGGTTGGTCTTTGGCTGCTTCACTGACAGTTACAGCATGACCAAGACAGCAACCGGCTCCTTCGCAGAGAAGTGCCCGAGAGGCAGCAGCTCCTCATGAGCAGCCACCAAACCATCCCCGAGCAGTGGGACAGGAAGGACCTGTAACCCCGGCACCGTGCGCCACTTCAGCCACTACCAACCACGGCCCTAGTCACAGCAGCAGCGACTGCTGCAAACTCAGCTGGGGGGTGAAGACCACAGAAAGTCGCAGGAGTAAGGATGGCCGTGTAGCACAACAGTATCCATCAGGTATTTGAAAATAAATACATTAAATGCATAAAACGTGCTAAAAATGAAAAAAAGAGCCAGGGAGGATAAAGCTTCCGAATTATTACAAATATGAATTGACTTAATTTTGTTCTTGTGAAGGCTAAAAAACAGCTTTCGATCATCTTCATTGCCTGTCAGAGCTCTCCTCCAATAAGAAGTTTTTCCTCATAACTATTCGCTACTTTATTTTATGAAGAAAAAATCTTTTAAGAAATTATTTCTAGAACTGCTCATATGCCATCTTAGACCATCTTTCCTTCCATACACTTCCGCAGAGAGAGTCAAAATCAGATATAAACAAAATAGAGCATTTAACCTGGCTCCTTTTTCCTGTAAATAAATGCAGTCAATTAAAACATATTTAAGTTTATCTGCCAGTTACTCCTCAAAATAGCAACAGGAAACTTCCACGAGCAGTGGTTTCTGCTACTTTTAGTGCTTTTTCCATATTAATATTTCATCATATTTAAGAAAAAAAAACAAAACAAAAACAAAGTCAGCAATAAAATAAAATGAGAGATAATCTAAAGAGCCATTTCAGGCCTCATTTTCTATGCATGGTGTGTAACTTAACAAATAGCGTGTCTGTGTTTGATTTTATTATGTTACTGTGTGACCCACTGAATCTCCGGGGACCAGCTAAGAGGAGAGATGAACATTATTCCATTAGTGAGAAAAATCAATAGCAGCAGTTACCAGCTCTGTGCAGTCTTTTCCAAATCTTCAATTTTTATAGAACACTCATTCATTCTGAACCTTTAAGGGGAAGAAAAATAAGCATCCTGAGCTTGTTCAAGTCAAAAAATAAGAAATCCTGTGTCTCATTCAGAACCGAGGCTGAGTCTCATGGCTGTTATGCATAAATACCTGAAGCGCAAACATAAAGAGCATCTCTCTACAGGGTTGTTGGTGAGCACTGGAAGGGGGGGTTTCCTCACCCCTCTCAAACAATTCCTATAGATAAGTTCGTACCTATTAGCAACATCCATGTTTCATGCTATCTCTAAATGCTAAACTTAGAAAATTACACAAATTGCAAGTGGAAATAAGAGAAGTAATGAACTCTGCCTAGAAAAATAAGCTCCTGTTGCCTTACATTCCTTCACTACTNCATGAACTCTGCCTAGAAAAATAAGCTTTTTTCCCCCATTCCTGTTGCCTTACATTCCTTCACTACTTTCTACTACTGTCTAGAAGAGAAGTTGAGCCAATAAAACAGCACGATAGGAAAGCTAACAAAAGCCAGGGAATGAAAATACACTTAAAGGTCTAACCACCAACTTCTAAGCAATGGCCAAGAGCTGCACAAGCAAACAGGCTGTTTACTGCTGCCCAAAGGAAACTCTGCCAGTGCTCAGGGAACACGGGCAGAGCTCGCACTGCGCGCAGCGCTCCGCACCGAGCACGACAAGCACCACATGGCCCTGACTTCACACCTAAAGGGCACAAGGATATCTGTGAAATTAGCCAGGAACAAGAAAAATGCCCTCCCTGCCATCACTTTTGAAAGGAGAAAATAAGAGTTTTCTAGCCCGTTTAGTTAAACACTATAATTATAATCATATTAGAATTTTGTATTGTTGTTTGCACTGCAGTTTGTAGCACTAGGGGCCCCTGTTACCAACCAGGCCCCTGTTGTGCGAGCCATAGGCTGGCGTGTTGTGTGGCAAACACAACACAAAAATTAAAGTGTGTCAAACAGGTGCATGTTGGAAAAGTAACCCACAAGTGACCAACAGTAATTTTCGTCATTTTTAAAATAAATAGTTTTTCAAATGTGATAACGCAATCTAGTTCAAGAAATAAAGGGCAAATACTATGCTAGAGCAAAAGCAGCAAAAAGCGACATTTCTCAGATGCTGTGAAAGCACTTGCAAAGGTGCCAAAGCCATCCCCTCTGCAGGAAATAAAGCACAAAGTAGAAAAAACACTGAAGTCCCCGACGGGGTGCAAGCTGCATACGCTCTTAGCAAGGCAGTGGAGCAGACGCCAGGCAGCCTCACAGCAGGTCCAAAAGTGCAAGTCCTCTGGCCTCCATCTCTCCTCCAAAGAGATTTCTTCGGCACTGGTTTTGACACCAAACAGTGTCTAACTAGTCACCACTGAAGGGAGAAGGGAGTGGAGATCAAAGCAACCAACAAAAAGAAACAAGTGTGGTTTTACACCCTCCTTGGGAAGACGGAGCACATTTTTGGTGCCACCTGCATCTGGATGCGCACAGAGAACCAGCACTGTGGAGGTTTCCACAGCTGAGGAGCATGATTCTTCCTTCAGACTTGACTTCCAGTTTGGCTCACAAAACATCCCACTGACTTGAGCGAAAGTAACGGGGAAAGACATAAACCACCATAATTAAAGGCATTAGAATCTGGTGCAGATTATTCACAAGAGCCCTCTGATTACAGAGTAAACAAAAAATATTGCATAACAAACTGAAAGTAAAATACTACCCAATGTTGAAAGCCTTGCTTGCTTTTCCAAGCTGCATAAATGATTCTTCTGGCTTTAGCCCATTGCTTGGCAGTATTGATTACTTGTACTGGGGGGCAATCAAGAGCTCATGGACATGAAACAGACATGACAGCAACTGTTTCCTGAGCTGTGCAAAATGCCTGGCTGTCCTAGTTCCACTAAACTCAATAAATAAAGAGCAAGAGCTTGTAAGGACTTGGTAATTAAACAGCTAACCTGAACGGGCTTAGGGGCATTTTAAGAAAAGGTGAAGAGCAGAAGGTCTAAGTGGCAAGGGCCACTTCCAAAACTTTGGGGAAAAAAAATGAAACTAGGACAACAGGGGCAACAGCTTTAGTTTTGTCTATTTTTCCTGCATATTAGCATACAATGTAATAATATTTGTAACACAAAACCTCTCTGGCTTGTGCCTTACTTGTCAAGTTAGTATGTTGCAAATCTCATCACAAACTCTGCATTTGACAGTCTTGAGTCATGAATGGATAATACTGAAAAAAAATGAATCACCTTCCTTGATAGACTGGAAAGGAACATTAAAAACATAAAAATTTGCTCTGTACTCTTGAAAGAGGTGATGAAACCTGCAAAAGGCACCTCTCGATGCACTCACGTGCGCTACAGCGAGGCGATAAACAGATCCCGAAGACATCAGTCCACCTACACGGCCTTTCTGGAGGAGCAACCATCAAAAAGGCTGCGAAGTTCCCTTGATTATGCAGGAAGCAGGTTATTTTTAAAAACCCAAGACAAAAACCTAACGTTGCAATTTGACAGGGAAGAGAAACATTAACTAGGGAAAGGGGAGAAAGTCAATTATAATTTTTAATTGGCTTTTCTAGGTTTTGAGCGAATGTTGGTCCCCGGTTGGAGCAGCGATCAGTGCTGCATTCTAATGATCTGCCACACAAATAAAGCACTTATGCAGCAGGACTGTTCCACGTGCCCCAAGTTCATATTCTTCACAAAAGTACCAAGATCCACACAATTGTGCTTCTCTGCTTAGAAAAAAAAGACTCTTTTCTGTTACAAGCTGAAGCCCAGGCTGATGCAGAGGAAGATTGGACAGACCTCGTCCAGTTCCTACTCTGAGAGCTCCAAAGACACCAGGGGCCACATTTTTTTTTAGCTGTTTTTGCTTGTGTAAGAAACAAAACGACAGCTGCTTAAGCTGCCAGGCCACATCTTTCACAGACGCTCATGGGAGTATTTCAAATGGAAGCAAATGCGTGTGTACAAAGCCAAGTTTTACCTCTGCATATAATTTCCACCAATATTTGAAAATATCCCATCGAGAAGTGCACGAAATGATTCTGGTTGATTCTCAGCTGATTCTAAGTTACTAAGTTATTTTAGAAATGTACTTAATAATACCTTATTTTATTGAAAAGCATTCCTTAATACTGCGAAGTTCACCAGAACACTAGAGAACTAATGGAAGACGCTGGTCTGCAAGGGCAGCCGGATACTCCTCTGCTCGCGGCTGAGCTGTATCTCACCCACAGTTACACCTGCCGCTACAAACGCTGCTTTACGCCCGTCCCACCGCTCCTGCCAGCCAAGGAGCCCCGGCCCACACGTGCAGGATGGAGGAGGGCGAGCAGAGCCCGCGAGCCGGTCTGACCCTGGAGGAGCTGTGAGGGCCAAGCCACCATCTTCTCTCCTGAAGCCACTTCTCCCTGCTTCTGGCACCTTCCCTTTCCCTTCCCACGCCAAATTAGAGAATTCTTAAGGTTCTTATTTGATCTTCCAAGACACTTAATTAGAGAAAAGGTTTTGTGCCCAAGTTGATTGTTAATCCCCAAGTTTCTGCTCAAGATTACAGCTCATCTTACCCAGACTTANGCGAGCAGATCCTACGAGCAGGTCCGACCCCTAGGCAAGCAGGGCTTGCAGGAGCTGCAAGGGCCAAGCCACCATCCTCTCTCCTGAAGCCACTTCTCCCTGCTTCTGGCACCTTCCCTTTCCCTTCCCACGCCAAATTAGAGAATTCTTAAGGTTCTTATTTGATCTTCCAAGACACTTAATTAGAGAAAAGGTTTTGTGCCCAAGTTGATTGTTAATCCCCAAGTTTCTGCTCAAGATTACAGCTCATCTTACCCAGACTTACAGGTCTGCTTGGCCCGCTCCAGCTCTCCTCCACTAGCAGGTTCCCGGGATGGCAGCGGGCGCTGCGTGATGCTGACGCAGATGCCACCTCAGCGATACTCTCCCCTTGCACGGGAGGGATCACAGGCTGTTTTGCCTATTTGATGTGAAATAAATATTGCATTGAAACTTCCCTGAAGCGAAAGCTTCCTTGGTGAAATCACTGCAGTGACAAGAGCAGCAAATTTTCAGGGTCACGTTCTTCACAGAAGCCCCCTGGATACAGAAGCTGACAAGGACATCTCTGCTCCCCTCCTAGAACTCAGTGATCATATTTGCTCTCCATCAAGCTCATCTTTAAGAGAATATACTGGTGCAAGCAAACGGCTCTGGAGCACATGTGGGATTTGAACAAGCAGTCCTGTGAGGGAGCTCGTGCTCCCCTCTCCAGGTGGATCTGACTGTTCTGAGACCTGCATCCCAAAGGACACACAAGCTGCCTCCCAGCCAACATCTTCAAGAGGTTGCTACGTGCACTCCAAAGTCCGGAACAAACACGTTACACAACTGACAGGACAGAAGGTCATATAAAGCTGGTAGAAATTTGTCCCATTTAATAACAGGAATACCAAATATGAGATGCTTCAAGACTTAGGAAATGAAAGCTGCACCAACTTGCCCATCATAACATATTTCAGATCATATTCCTGCAGCAATAAGCACTTGAATCCAGAAGTGGAGCCTACCTTGCCATACAACACGCAATCTCAAAATGCTTAATATACTTAATATGCAATATTGACTTCAGTACATTTGAAAAAAATGAAAAGGTACAGGCTGTTATTGAATTTGGTAGCCACTTCCCACAACTCCTACACATCGTAGAATACTGAATTCTAATAGACTAAATAAAATAATAGGCATCAATACTGCATAGTTTGCAATTCTCCCCAAAAGATAATTTTGTATTTAGAGCTGCATGATGTGAGATGCAATTTGTAACCTCAGACATGAGTCCAGTTCAAGCATTAGAGGCCAGTGAACAAAAACTTCATCTGTAACAGCAAGGTCCTTCTGCTCTAAGTTGCACAGCCCTTGGGAATGCACAAGGTCACTACGATAGCTCTTCTGTACAAGCATGGACAAAGAAGTCCAGGTGGGCTACGACACTGTACGTGCTCCATCCTCCTCCCCCCGAGCACGGTGATGCTCCTGGCACGGATACTAGTGCATCTCAACAGCAGTGCAAAATAACTCACAGCACGCAGAGCTGTCCCCCACAGGGTCCTACCACATATTTCTTTGTTTGCCTCCTCTCCCCGTCACCAGATTTCTCCTACTGTATAGGCAACAATAGGTGAGAAAAGGGAACATGTATATCATACAGATCCGAGGGTGCTCAGTCACTCCCTTCACACAGATTACAGGCAATTTCTGCAGGTCCCGTTAGATTCAGTTTCCCAGCATAATATTCAGCCTTTAATTTCCGTTCTTGTTCACCACAGTCATTATACTCCTTGCAGCAGAAAAGTTAAAAGGTCAGACGCGTACTGTGGGATCGTTACAATTTATATTAAGAGTAATTGCTTCGAGGGGAGACAAGTTAAAAAAAAAAATCTCCGATTTGGAGTAGGCCTACAAGAGCTGAGTCAAACAAGATCAGGAAAAAAGATACTTTATGCTTGGCAAGGAAAAAACAGGGTGAATCCAAAGTCCTCTACAATAATGCTACAGTCAGCACTGCAGACAAGGTGCAAGTCTTGCCTCTCGTCTTCTAGTTCACCCCTCAGCCTAGTTCACCCCTCCCAAGTTCTCACTACAAACACTGCTTAGCCAGAACTGGTCAGTCTTGCAGAAACGCGGCCGTTTGATTACATTGCAAGGAAGCAGAAGCAGGTCTAAGCGCTGCCTTCTGCTCGCTTGGGCAGATTCAATCCAGGTTTTGCAGCCCCGGTGAGAACAGCTCCTTGCAGAGCAGCCAAGGCAAAGAGCCTAGTTGCTCCCAGAGCTTCTAAGCCTTCCTGTCACGCTAAGTCCCAGCGTTTTCTCTGCTTTCAAACGTACTTGGAAAGTTTGCTATATACCTACAAAATGAGACGGCTTGGGAGAGCTCCCGAACCTGCCGGCCTTGAGGCTGCCGCGCTTCGTGCCCATCCTNGGTCTAAGCCTGACCAGCAGCCGCTGCCTTCTGCTCACTTGGACAGATTCAATCCAGGTTTTGTGGCCCGGTGAGAACAGCTCCTTGCAGAGCAGCCAAGGCAAAGAGCCTAGTTGCTCCCAGAGCTTCTAAGCCTTCCTGTCATGCTAAGTCCCAGCGTTTTCTCTCCTTTCAAACGTACTTGGAAAGTTTGCTGTATACCTACAAAACGAGACGGCTTGGGAGAGCTCCCGAACCTGCCGGCCTTGAGGCTGCCGCGCTTCGTGCCCATCCTGCCCGTCTACCCGCTCCCGGGGTGAGCCCGAGGGCAGCCGAGCTCGGCGGCACGCGGGCGGCCTTCCTGCACCTCAATCCCGCACTGTGAGATGAGGGTCACACGAAGGGGCTCTTGGCAGTTCTCCCCAGCGCATCCGCACTGACATGACTGCAGATCTGTCTGTGGAGCAGCTCTGAGAAGCGGAGAAAAAAATAAAGTCATACCCTTTTCAGAAGCTTCTGACAAGTTCCACGTATACACACACGCTCATATATGAGCATCTCTGTATTCAGTCATAACATTAATATAGAACCCCAGTTTCAGCTAGTTTCAAACAGGACTGCTGAGTTTTACCACCTGAAGTATCAGCACCTCCATTTAACGTTTTTCTTGTCCTGATTATTAATAGGAGTAAAACACCTCTTCCTTAAGAGGCTTCAAATATTGAAGCATAAAAGAATTTTCAAATATTTGGAACTGAGCTAAGAATAAGTGAAATTTGCAACTTGAGAGTTATTTTGAAGTGCTTAGTATTAATCCTGTAGTAAAACTGACGTGTTGAATCCTGCACGGACTTCCCATATCGAAACTGTGCAGATTAAATATAAACTCTAACAGAAGGGATTCACATTGCATGAAATACTTATTATTAGAAAGACTCAAATACCCAGTTAATAAACCGAGCTTGTACTGTCTCTATCACAGCTATTCACTCAGTTATTTTTGCTCATCTTCAGTAGTGAGTTCTATACTTTCTGATTTGAGAACCTCTGCTAATTTAGAAATGGACAGCTGAATGGTAATACCAGCCTACTGAAAATAGATCTCTTTTTCTCAATGGCTTTTCGCACTCTTGAGAAGTGGATCCTCTGAACCTATGAAGCCAAAGGACTGTGATTAGAGACTATGGGAGCAGAGGGGAGGGAAGAGACCAAAAAAAAAAAAAAAAAAAAAGAGAGAGAGAAATAGAGAAGTCATACCAGCCTCTAAAAAGCCCTGAACAAACTGGTTACACTGTATTGGGGGAAGAAGGAAACAGAGCACTCCACTACCTAATGCTTTTTCCATTCGTGACAGTAAATCTACAGCGCATGAATCCATCTTAGTTTGATTTATAGATCACTGTGATCATGCAGACTTTCTAAAACAGCTTAGCATAAATCACACTAGTTTAAATGCCTCTAAATTTTGATTCTCAATCTGCGAATATAAAGTTCTGTTACCAAGACCTTAAAAGTCCATTCCTTTCTTGCCCAAACTGACAGCAAGGCAAATACCATCTGCTTAACTTCAATTCCAGCATCTTTAAAGTAGCCCTCAAAAAGAAAAGCGAAAACTCCTCTTCATAGCAGATTGTCAAGGATTGCCACCTCAGAAATATTATTGTCACTTCCTTCTGTCATGGTATTCACATCTGCAAGTAGCCTTGGCCAAACCATATCCCAATGAAAGGGCAGAAACCAGAGCTCCCAGCACACGGTAGAGCAGCCCCAGCGGGCAAAGGCTGTAGCTTTGCTTCCCTCACCGCTAGGTTGGTAGGTTGGAACCCCCATTGTAACCAAGAGGTTCAACACAAGTAGAGTTACTTTGCAGTCTAGTATAGACAAGGTAGAGCAACGTTTTCCAGCTGGCGTCCAGCAGATCTCTATCAGTATTTGGTTTAAATACAATCAGCTGTGAAAAAAAAAAAAATACCAAAAGAGTTCATTTTACTTGGTTTTGTACGCCTTCGACATGCGGGCTACATCTTGACCTCTCCGTGGGCCACCTGTTTTCTTTTTTTATTTGTTTAGCTTCACAGTCTCCTCATTTCGATGTTCAGAATTTGCGAGGAAAAACAGATATCACAGGAGTCAGAATAAGACTGGCACAAGAGCCATTAAACCCTTGTAGCTGGGTACAGAGACATGTACAGTACGTTAGGATTCACCATGCGTGCTTATGCACACATTTTTACATATATACACACACAATATTTATAAGCATGTATGTGTCTACTAGACAGACCAAGAGCCTATTAAAGTCATGAATTAAGAAGCAACAGATCTGTCCAAAAATAAACAGACTGTTCTGTCTCATTTTACTTACTGTCAGCAACTCGGTGATGGGTGAGTGGACACTAGCAAAAGAGCACCAGAATCTTAATATTTACAATTTACATAAATTTTCTTCATATGAAATAAAGGTTTGCCCCTTCATTTTAATTGTCCTAAGATGTTATTCAAAAGCAGCAGTTAAGTCTGTAAAGTGTCATTCTTTCTAATCATTACTAGAAAAATACACACAAGTACTATCCCTAGTCGGGCTATACTTCTCCAAATAAGCAGTCCCATTAAAAAGGCAACAAAAAAAAAAATCAGTTTGACAAAGTGAATACAATTGAGAGCTGTGAAACTCCTGCACTGCTCGTCATTACTGCTCACACATGATTTATTTACTAACAGAGCAGAATGATGGGGATGGGAGGGAAGATGGTCAACGAGGAAACGAGAAAATGAGCTGTGGTTTTCAGCTGTATTAAACTTCTCCAATCACTGTAATGAAGAACATACTTAAATCTCTGGGATAACCATCTTGGTCAACACTTAGTAGTTTTAAGTCTGATGAAAAGCATTTAGAACACTTAGAAAAGAACAAAATTAAAGCAAGAACTGCTCTATTGCCTCAAGACAAGCAGTTCCAGATCAGAAAGCCAGGGATGGACAAGGGGAACAGAAAGCACAGCCCTCCTGGCTCAGAAGGGCAGCAATTACTGGGGGACCATTAAAAGAACCATTTATTTACACAAAAACACAGAAAGGATGAATCGCTGATCCCACGAAGATAACTGCAAATCCCACATCCATTTAACCAGGGTCAAGATTCCACCTATAACGGTCAAACATCTAAACAGCAGCATTAATTGCTATGGATCTGCAAGCCCATGCAGGGCCTTCCTTTACAAGCGCTACAGAGAGAAATCACATTAAAATGAATTGTAATTCAGCAAATACCTTCTTATATCCAATTCCTAAAGGTGTTTTTAGATAATAGGCTGAATCCTGCTTCATAGTCCAATAACCCTAATTGAAAGATTGGTTAACTTGCACTCCAGTTGAATGACCCTGAGGATATATTCAGTCCCCTGGGTGGAAGAAAAACTGAACCAATTTTATAATCAGTTTTATTACAGACAAGCTGGAACGTTTTGTATAGAGCTTAACTATACACAAAGTCAAATGCAGAAATATTTCTCCATCAAAAGGTGGAAGCGGAGGTCTATTACCAACCCGTAGTATCTTCTTAGACTAAGAATCCTGACTCTCTCTGACATTAAGCATGATATTTAGTCAGCAAAGGAATAGGAGACAAATTTGGGGAATCCAAACCCTCTTTTGTTCAAAATACTTTAAACAGACTTATCTTTTTTAAGAATGTCAGTTTTTAAGAATTATGAGTGTCAAATACAGATAAATTGATCTAGATCTGTTAATTTTTTTCCTGAGCATTTATGCTGGTCTTATCCAGAAGATGCACGTAGTTTTGATACCATAAATAATACATAGTGTTAAAATAACTTTTAATAACTCCCTCCCTCATCTGACAATTATAAACAGTCACCACATGCAGTTTTATTGGAATATGTATATAGCAAAAAAACAGACATTTTGGGCACACTCTTCTAAAGCAAACTTGCAAAATCTGTACTTCAGTGCTTTAAATATTTAAATTCCTATAATTAATCCAGTCTGCGCAGTAAACGCACAGTTCAAAGGAAGACTCAAACCAAGCATTTCCGACTGCCTGTAGATGTTTGCATGAAGCCCCACAGTGCATGTGTGCAATTCCCTCCAACCGGGTACAGCTGTTAGTGTGCTTAAATACGCCAGTTAATATAAAGCTAAAAACAAAACACAAGTCCCCACTCACTACAGCTTCAGAGACGCTCGGGGAAGCCGAGTTACAAGCACAGGATTTGCCAGGACGGAGGCAGCCTCGGCGTGGCGGCTCTGAGCTTCCCCACGCTCCAGTCCTGCCCTGTCCTCTCACTAGACACAGGGAAAGGAAAATTAACTCACATTTTTTCATTTCTTATACCCTACAGGTGTTAGGTCTATAGTCACATGTGTATAGAACATTCAATCCATTTAAAACATAGAGCATGTGTATAGGCATGTTTTATATACATATATTTATGCAAAAATATGTGTGTGCGCATATATATATATATATATATATATGCACACACTATACAGTTTATCCACCAGGCATCCTGTTACACTGTTCTGCACAAAGTATTTTGGAGTACAATGAGATATACATTGCTACCAAAAATGCTTTATATATTACACCGTATAAGTGATGGACAAGTAACCCTGCTTCTTTTCACAGTGACAGATTTAAAAACAGCTCTTCAAATCAGGCCTTAAATGTCTCTTCCTAAATTCCTTCCATCTTATTTTTACAGGCACTCCGTCTGCATCATGACAACTTTTTTTTTTTTATTTTTAACTAATCACAGCATACGGAAACCCACTGAAAAGAGACCAAGGGGATTCAACCATAAGCTTGAATCAAAGATTAGTTTCTCGTTTTGACCCAATATATGGCTTTCTCGAGTCTAAGACTGGTCTTATTTCTCCCACCTCTACTTCTTTATTAGTTTCTCTTCTCCCTTTCCTGGGCAGGAGCTTTTCAACCCCTGCGACAGGGTACAGTCGCCTCCCGCTACTGAAATCTGCCCGACTCGGCTTTCACATTCGCAGCCGCTCTTCTCCCCGCCTCAACTAAACCCATCAAAGGCACCTACACGGTGTTTACTACGGGCTTGTCAGCACGCTACTAAAAATACATTGTATAAGTAAATAAATAAAGCTGCCAAGTCTCCAGTGAGCTGGGATTTTTCTGAATGGGCTTGTTGAATTCGCTGGAAGGTTTAGCACCCACCACATCCTGCGGTTTCCCCCACGAAGGAGGGTGTGAGGCTGCTTGTCCAGCGTCAGCGATGCCAGCAGCTGGATCATCCACTGAAGCACCCACTTCCACATCATTGTTAGAGACCCCCATTTAAAGGGCTCGTAATAGAAGAAGTTTTTATTGAAGCCAAATTTGAATCTCTCTTGCCCTACCCATAATCAATGAGAAGGTATTATTCTCCCCCACTTTGCAACAGCTTTTTTGCATCTGAAAATGGTTCGCATATTCCTCAATTATTTTTTATTCAGTCAGACAACAAAATTCTTCCAGTACAGCAGGTCCCAGTCTCTAGGCTTCCTATTCCTGCAGTTCTCTGTGGGCACCATCATCAGCTGGTTCAGACTCCACTTGAATCTCAGCATCTAAAAATCAAACATTTGTGCCCTGCTAAAGTATGAATAAGGAAAGTTATTTTCTAAACCCATAACTGTCCTCTAGAGTATCCTGTTAAAACAGATGGTGAACTTGGGTTTTGTTTGAAGGTTTCTTTTTTAATTTTTGTTTAATAAATCAGACATTGGAGTGGTTGAAGAAGCACAATCAGTAGAAAACCCTAAGGTAGGTCACAGCTCTTTGTGTACATATCCGACCAGAGCTGTTCTTTTCAGGTTGCCCTGGGACAGATTATATTGAAAAAAAAGTCCCTTAGACCAGCTACACTTAATTTATAGCCCTTTTACACAGAAACATAAGCTCTAAATGTGACTTAGGTCAAATCTCACAGCTATTGGCTTTAGGAATATGCCGTCTGAAATTACTCATGTAACATTAAGTAGCGTTAAACATGCTGAACAGTAGGAGTTGATGCTGTGTCATATTTGCCAAAAGGCATCATAGACAACAGGGAGCTACACTTGACACTAGCAAATGACTTGCTGCAGAACCAGCATCGCTGACCCCACAGCCTCCTCACTCCCATTTCCCCACTGTTTCTGCTGCAGCAGGGAAGCTCCCTCCCTTAAAGGAAGGGCTGGCTGTACCGCTGGCACGTGCGCCAGGAGCCAAGCAAACCATCCTGCTAACACAGCAGGAAAAGGTAAATTAAACACTACAAAATGTGGGGATGACTCAGGCAAAAGGAGGGCCAAGAAGAGGCCAATACTACATGTCTAACAAAGGAAAGAAAGGAAAGGGATCTGAAAGCTGTAATGAAACTTTTGAAATTCCTTTCCCAAAGCAACCCCTCGATCAGAGGCAGGGAATCCAAAACACAGAAGATGAATGAGAAATTTGCACGCTCTAATCTTCCGATCAGATATTAAATAGTATCTTCATGAACCTTTATTTTCAAGAGTCGTAGGAATAACATCCGTTTCCTAACACATGCCAGACATGTGGCATTAATAAATTGTACTCTGCTTTCTTTTAATGCTTAATAGATGTGCAGGAGTATTGGATCATCAATATATTTTTCCAGTTAAACAGTACACAATCAGAAGAAGGGGCCATGTCTCTGATGAATACAGATCAGCTTTCACGCACGTCTCCAAATCTTGCCAAGGAGAAGAAAGGAAAACAGCTAAAAAGAAAAAAACACCCGAAAGTGGCACGTATTTTATGACCAAAACGTGCTCTCAGGTTGCCAGGTTTGGTAGCCTTCCAAATAATGGAATTAAAACTAGTAATGATATTAATACGGTGGTAAATATATGCTAGCTTGGTAAAGACAACTTAAACAAGGCTGTCAGGTCTCTGTACTGAAATACCTGGATAATAAAGCTGTAACAAATTCCCAGGCTCGTGTCTTTTGAGACTTCTCAGTCACCTCAGTATCCTGAAACCTGGACTTCATAATGAGACAAGTCTTTAGTCCTGTGAAACAGGAAAGTCAGTTTTCATTAATTCCCTTTTATCCAAAATACTTTTTTAATAAAGTGGATACTGGTACTTACTGATAGGAAAATGGAAAATGAAAAAGTGTTTTCATGCCTTCACCATGGTTTCTTGGTGAGCCAGCACCACCAACAGAAAGCAAGGTTGCTCCATTCCATCTTCTGACTAAATCCTGTGCCAACATTATCCCTCATGGATTTTAAATATGAAATAAAAATAAGGTTCTCCTTTGAACTGATATTGGGGGAGAAGGGGGCAGATTTCACTATTTTCTACTAGTCTAAGCTTCCTTTGAGCAAAATATGCTGCCTGTGTCTCTCTGGGTTAGCTGTTTTTCTGGCGCAGATATTCACACCAGATGTATTCCCAGTGGACTTGTCAAGGGGGACTGAATTTTCCAGTGATCTGAATGTTCTCTGGACTCCAAGTTTTGCCTATCTAATTAAGGTATTTGGGATCAATTATTCTCTTAGTTATTCAGACAGCTGAGATGCTTGCAGCTGCATCTAAAAATTAGTGGTCTTTATGTTCATGATGAAGTTCACATAAAGTCAGAGTCCAGAGTAGCTGCATCTCCCAATGAATTTAGCATACGGCAACATGGTTTACAGCTTAATTTAAATGACTTATTACCTCATTCTAAGATTTGCCTATTAAACTATTCAGCCTTGTGCAGAGATCTGTGGAATGGGAAGTGCCACAGGTGACGTGTGGCCCCGGCAGTGACCGTGGGGCTCTGCCCATAGGGGATGCGCAGGGGCAGCCCTGCCCTCGAGCCCAGCGCTCGGCTGCCACGCGCCTCCCTCGCGCCCAGATAACCCACACAGGTGCCCGGCTGAGCAGAGCTGTCTGAAAAGGCCTTAAAGGCAGTGTCTTTCAGTGAAAAACAGTCATTTCATTGAAAAGTAAGCAAGAGACCCCAGGGTCAACCACCTCCCATAGCGCAGGCAACAGCGGGAACGGAGCGGGAATGTTAAAGAGGCAGGTTGCCTTCTCGAGCCACGAACTGCCTGCTCCCAAAGCCCCGCTCCCGTTTGTTTTCTTTCCCATGGGATATTTCAGAGTGCTGCTTTCTCATGCTTACAGGGAATAAATGAACTTTGCAACCAGTTAGGAGGAAAGACGCTCTTTTCCAGTGCTGGCAACTGGGCAGCAGGGAGAGGCAGCCACACTCGGACACGGGGGGAGCTTCTTGTTCCAAAAGAAGAATTTTAGTACCACAACAGCAGAGTTCGGGCCAGATGAACAACTTCCCCGTACAGCAGCGAGCCTCCCCAGTGCGGGTACATATGCACTGCTGCAATTATGTTTTACTCCTTTAGAAATAAAACAACAACCAAGAAAACTCCTCCAAGAGAAGCAGCACCGCACCCCTCCAGAGAGCAAGCAGCTCTATCTTGCTTAAATAAACCCCGAGCTCTTGACTTAACCGTTCAGATGGAGAAATACAAAGCCCCACAAAGTTGACAGAGCCCAGCATATAGGATATTACTATGCGAACTCGTTCATCAATCCTGCAGGACAGTCCTAGACAATATCTGATTTCTGAAATCAGGAAAGGCATGCAAAGTCATAGGAAACAACTTATGGCACTCACACAACAACATAAACACCCTTAAATACTTATTTTTAACCACTATTTTTTAAAGTTATTGTTACCAAAAAAAGAAATGCTCTTTGCAGCCCTCCAGCGGCCGCACGGAGCGGAGCCGAGGAGCTCCCTGCGACACGGCGGGGACCTCCCGAGAACAACCCGGCACCGTGGGCAGGGGGAGGCAGCCCGGGAAGGGGGAATCAGCCCGAAAGCCACGATGAGGAAAGAGACGGGGGGAAACCGCAGCATCCAGGCGCCCGCGGGCTGCTCCTCGGCACCGCCGAACTCCTGGGAACCCCTCGGCCCCCCAGGAGCCGCGGCGGCTGCGGAAGCGGCAATTCCAGCCGGGAGCCCCGCTCGGCTCCGCGCCCCGCGCAGGCAGGGCGGGACTCGCGGCACCTGTCTCCCAGGTCGGGGCTCACCCAAGGGTTTTTTCTCCCCCCTCTCTGTTTTCTTAAATGCAATTCCTCAAGTTTTCCCTCCAATCAATGAAGTACAGCAAGAGACGAAAACCCCTATGCATATATATATAAATAAAAAGGATCTACGTATAATTTTTTTAGAGGCATGAAGAGATGTTCACCGAGCTGAAGCTCTGCAAGTTGGCAGAACTTAGAGCTAGAAAGTCGCACCAGGGCTGCGTGAAAACGATGCCGAGAGAAAACAACAGTAAAAAAAAATAGAATACAATGAGGCAGAGGCGAGGCGAGCAGCAGCAGGGGTAGCGCGCCGCGCGCGGGGCGGCTCCCGCAGCCCTGTGGCCC